>JANTEX010256919.1:0-12224 GCA_024741295.1 Macrocera vittata | reverse complement strand
TTATTTTTCATTGCAAGTGTAAGATTAAACAGCACTCAATGTTGAAACTACGTGTGGTTACATTTGTACCTTGTTTGTGATCATTTTAATTGAGATTAATGTGTATATATGGTCAACATTGGTTGCTTGGGAGTTGTCGAGACCTAAAAAAAATGCTCAACTCAAAATTTGAGCCCGATAGGACAAAAACTTAGGGTGGATTTCAAACACCTATTTAAAAAATTTGTAGCCAACAAAGAGCTATAATGAAAAAAACTATTTTTTTGTTGTTGTTCTAGCAAATTTTATAATATTTTAATGTTTGTAGTATATATAAACGAGATATTCTGTAAATGGAAGTGCCGTGCCCAATGGCAGCCTTTTTCACTCGTTTTTGCGCTGAAGACTTTTAATTCTATTTTGCTCGCGATTTTTGAACCTCGTTTTTACTATACTGACTGTATTCTACTGACTCAGTCAGAAAAAAAAACAACGTTGTTGCGAAATACCTGTAATTATATCAAAATTCACAAAATGTAAGCTATAATCTTATAAAAATATTGATGTTCCAAAATATATGCTTTTAATTTCATATTCTTGTACTTGGTATCTCGATGAAATCTTAACTATTTGGGTTAGATTTGGTTCTCATGTATACTGAGGTATTTTATTAGATTATCGGCATATTTAGCTACGTATAAATTGGATGTGAAAGAACACAGAATAGCACGTTTCTCTGCTACATAAATCAAATTTAGTTTTTTTTTTTTTTTTAAATAATTTAACAACTAATGAGAAACTTTCATCGTTAATGTATTTTTTATATACACTACATAAATCTAGATCAAACATGAAATCAGTATAAAACTTTAAACGCAGAAAAAATGTTCTTCTTATTTTTGCAAATGTAAATTATTTAATGCGTTTTCTTTATATAAATATGCATTTATTATACATTTGATACATAATAACGAAATATATGCAATTTCTTCATTTAAAAGAAAGAAAAAAACTGCATTTGTAATTTTCAAACCGCATCATGTTCGGCTTTAGAAATGAAAATAGTAAGTGTAACAAAACACACCTATCATTTATGTAATTTCAAATTCAAACTCATTTATGAAATGTATCCCATCAATTGGCATTAACATCAAAATAATACAGTTTTTATCCATCCGATTTAGACGTTCGGCACAGCGTGTAATATATGCTGCTTTTGTATTTTGATATTTTTATCGTTTAATTATAGAAGTGATTAATTAATCAGAAATTGCACACCTGTATGTATTCGCCAGCTTTAGGTTATAAAATGATCATAAATATACACTTATGTTTTGTAACACGTATGTAATCTGAATCTAAGAAGGTATTATAGGATACTTTCTATTTTATTTACCATTAAAAGTACAAATAAAATTTATTAAATAAATACGTGTGCTTAAGTACATGGATATATTATATTTATATTCATGTATAGGAAACTTGTTTTAATGTCATTTAAGTTTAACTAAACGTTTATTAGGTATTATTAACTGCTTTGTTGTTATGTTCTTTAATGTATTTCTAATTATTGGACGTATGTTTTTCGATACAAATATATGCAATTTTTATTAAGAAATAAATGATAATGATCGAGAAGAGAAGTGATAATTTACCTGATTGTGTTTGTATTAACTAATGTTATATGTGCATCTGTTTAATTAACTTTTATAGCACTAATAAGTACTTTACAGGTACTTAATGGTATGGACTCATAATGGTAATTATCTGTCCAATTATATAATTTAACACTTGTACTTGGCAATTATGTATCTGCGGATAATCATAATTATAAGTTAAATGAAATTGGAAATTTCGTGTAGGTCGTTTTAAAGTAATTGCTGAGTGGATGTGGTTTAAAAATGATGTTATTACATAATGGACTATAATGTTGTTACTGGCGGAATATATAAAGAAGTTGAGGATCAAAGTAGAAATATCACTGAATTGACCGCAGTGTATGAGCTTAGGTAGATTAGGACCAGAAAATTTTCATTAAATTATCATTTGGCAAATTCCGCCTTTAGAATTGTAAACATAACAGCTTAATTACAGAAATACCTTTGCATTAAAAATGTTGAAGAATTGATTTTTAAAATTTAAATTTGTTAAAGATAAATCTCTGAACTTTTTATAAGAAAAAAATATTTATTTCTAAATTATACCTATGATGGGCGAAAAAGCAGTCTAATACTTAACTCTCTTCAATCCTAGAAAACAATGTAGAGGTTTTTTCGATTGACTAGATCTACCGGCCAAGAACAGAATAGTCTAACTCGAGTTAGGTCGATTTGTCAGTGGATCGAACTTGCTATCTTTCTGAATTTTGAAATTGTTTCTAGGGTTCACCAACATTTTCCTATAATACCGACTGACTGAATACAACTGACAACAACCGTCAGCCACATTGTTCAAGACTGATGACACACTAATGGCCAGGCTAAATAATAGTTCGTTCTGTGCCAAGTCATAGCAATATGGCCACGGATTGATAGAGAAACCTTAACTCAAACATTAAGGTTGGTCATACCAAAAATGTTCGCCGAATCGACACGACCAGATTGAATAAGAAGAATGCCTCTGCTTATACTCAACATTTCGACATCAATCAACCTGCAACGACTTTTGTACAAGACAAGAAAATTTTCTGTATAGACTCAATACTTGGTAATTTGAACCCAATTCAAAAATGCGTTTTGATGATTACAAAGTTTTGCAAATGATTAGAAAAATTGCCATTAAGCTAGGAAAGATTAAACATAATACACAGATGATATAGGCAAATTATCGTGCAAGTTTGTTTAGGAAGATAGTTGAAATGCAATCAGGACCATCGGCCTTAGCAATTTAGTAGTTGTACACCGAAACAAAAAAATGCGATTATGCCTAGATCCAACTGAAGTAAATCAAAATATATTACGTCGACATTATCCAATGACGTCAATTGAAGAAATCAAGAATTAATCAAGAATTGGTGATTCAAAATGGTTTACGATATTGGATTGCAAAAAAGGATTTTGATATTCATTCTTGCGACTACCATTTGGGTTGGCATCGGCTGCAGAAGTATTTTTAAATTTACTATCAACGTTGCTTTCCGAAGAAAATAATACAGAAGTGTCGATGGGTGATATTCTCAAGCATGCAAACACGAAAGATGAATTGAACACAATAATTGAGAAATATCAATTTGGCCAAAGTTCCGTGAAATTTTTGGAACATATTGTGTCACAAAATGGATAAAAAGCCGACGATGAAAAAATAAATTCAATTTCTCAATGGAAGCAACCAAAACATAAAAAAAAAAACAGTACAGCATTGATTGGTACGGTGGTATATTTATCAAAATGTATACAAGCTCTGTCGGAATTGACAGCACCATTACGAATGCTTTTACAAAAAGATGTTGTATTTGATTGGACGCATGAACAACAAGCAATGTTTGAACAAACTAAAAAAATTCTCACAAAATTGCCAACGTTAAAATATCATAATGTCAATGGTGAAAATGTATTATCAGTAGATTGCAGTTCTTTTGCCATGGGTGCCTTTTACAAAACGGTCAGGCATCAAAATGCTCTTTCACCCAACACAGCATCAGTATCCACAAATTGAAAAAGAGGCTTCGGCAATTCGATTCGGTTTTCAGAAATTTCATTGTTATTTGTTAGGCAATCCATTAACCATACAAACTGATCATCGAAGAAATCGAAGTACACGTTGCTCACTTCGGAATTCAATAAATGACATGTGAATGACAGTAAAAATTGTGGTATTTGTCAACAAAAAAATCACACTCAAATGTTAAAGAACCACTTATTGTACGTGAACTAGCAACGTATCCATTTCAAATAGTATCTTTAGATCAATTTCAGTTCGGTGACTCATCATATTTAGTGATTGTAGATAATTATTCTGGATGATCAAAAAGTAAAAAACAAAAGAATCAGCTGGAACAATAAAATATCAAAAAAATTGCTATCTTCAGGATTCAAAAATAATTGCAAACTGACAATGGTAAGAAGTATGATTCCGGATTGCTGAGAAAATTTGCAAGTGAAAAAAATTTGAACACGTGACATCAAGTCTAAGATTGGGATTCAATTTAATTTATCTGCGACTGGAAATGTTTTACAAAAAAAAAACGGAGTCCCAGGTGTCTCTAATAAAAAATGTAGAGAACAGAAAAAAAGTAAGGAAGCAATCAATTGTCGTTCCCGATCAAATGTCGTATATCCATAAATTTTGCTGACCTTGTTGAGGGAGCGATATATATTCCTGTTACATAAGCTTTGATTGATTTTACATTGTTTTACTATGTGTGGAAATATTTAACTTTTCTTTCACTACTACCATACATATAGTATTTTGAAAGATTTGATTTACTTACTTTTTCAAAAACAAAAAATAATGTGCTGAGAGCGTGCTTTTCAAGTCAAATTTTTCTTAAAAATTTGTTATAAAATCTGAGTGACTTAAATAATAATAAGCTATTTTTCATAGGGGGTAAAAGTCAGACTTTTTAACCACTTTTTAGAAATTTTGACTTTTCCGAAATGACTAAGATACATTTTTTTTTGAAAAATTGATAGTTTTTAAAACTTCATTATCTTTTGAGTAATTTTCAATTACAATTTTGAGAATCTAAAAAAATCAATTTTAGGAATTTTTAAATTTCTGAAAAAATGTTCAAAACAGTGACAAAAATATGATAACTATCTCGAAAAAAACTTTTTTTTTTATACAATAATGATTACACCTTATCTACATAGTGTGTGCATTTCTTGAGGAATTGTGTAATTTCTCCCAAAAGTTGAATATCGTTATTAAAAATAATTATGGAAATAACAAGAAGTGGAATAATTTCACGATACAGGGTATAATTATAATTAATTTAACAATTTTAGTCAAATCTCGTACAATTTTTTTAGCACAAAAAATTAATTTAGCATGAATCTTATAAAATACAAATTTGAAATGTGATCGCAGAAAACTATCTTTGAATTGATGAAATCATTGACTTTAACCCATTATCAATGAGAACTCAAAGATTTTTTTTTATTAAATCACTCAGACAGCAACGAGAAAAAAAGGTAACCAAAATCATTTACGTACTATTTAGACGTATGTTGATCCATAATTCACCATATACGGATTCAATCTTTTGTTTTCATTGAAAATTAATACAGCAACCAGTACACATACCATATATAACTTAAAAACTAAAATAAATTTAAAAAAAAATCGTTAAAATACGCGGCGGTATCAATTAATTACTGAATAAAATATAAAATAAAAATACCAAGTCATAGTTGATAGTTTAGTTTTATAGAAATTTATAATTTATTATTAATATCGCCGCGTATTGTATCAAAATTTGTCTGAATTGTGTAATATGCCTTCGAAACGTTAACATAAAAAAAATATCTACACACATCGCACACAAATAATTTTTGATGATGTGGTGATGATTTTGTGTAGGTTTTCGTTGGTGTTTTCTTACCCAGAATAGTTTATTAACCAAAATTTAGTTTTTTCTACGATTATTCTGATGTTCGCCCGGACTACAGCAGCGGTGTGCTGTATGGCCTGTATCACTCTGCATCAATAAATATGGCCATATGTTTATGTTAATTAGATTTTTAACACTATATTTGGGAAAATTAATTTTTTTTTTTATTATATTTTTATGGCCTGCGTGTACATATATTGTATATTGATACGTTGGTATGTGTAAACTTAAAAATCAACGTGCGTATATAATTCAAATTAAATTAAGATAATTCGTTAAATTGATAGTACAGTTAATTAATGTTATAAATAATAATATATTAATATGAATGATTTGTTGAAATTAACATAAAAATTATGAGTTTATAATAGACAAATTATGAAGATAGCTATAATAAATTAATATTGGAAATTTGTGCATTATGCATAGCAGTATATCTATATAGTGGTTATCTGTGTGTGAATATATTGATTTTAATTTCTTTTTTAATTTATTGCGGGAATATTGTCTATAGACTTTATGGGTTTCTTTGTGGTGTTATTTTAATAGCCAATTTTCCATACTATTTATACACATATATGTATAGCTAGATGTAAATTGTATATTGGTAATTATTAATGCGGTGTTTATCTATCCATACATTAACAGTATTACACTATTAAAACACGTATAAAAATAAATATGTTTTGGTAGGCGGTATTGCGCAAAAGTGTACAGGTATACACAGGTACGTATTATCTGTTAGTAATGTTTTAATTAGTTTTCAAATTATTGTGTATATGTGAAATTCTTTGATTTTCTATCTTCATAATTAGAAAATATATTTTTGCAATATGCGCTAAACTTTTAGCAGCAGAGTGCAATAAAATAAGGCCACAATTGCGTATTTCAAGATGCATTGCTCATATAACATACGAGTATATGTAAGCTAAATTTCATTTTCCATACCAGATCATTATCAGTCGATAGGCTTTTTGCTATACAATAATTAAAACCACATTTGTAACTTCATAAATTTGTTCTGCATTCGACGATCAATTTTATTAACAAATTTAGTACACTGAAGATGGCATATATGCGTCGAAATGTGAAGCTGCATTAAAAATGAAAAACATTGCAGAGCTTAAGACGACTCTTTCATTTAATAATTTCACATTTAGCACTGAAATTTTAAACGACCAGTCCAGTTTGTTGATCATTGGACAATTCACAAAGCTCTGAAAACGAATTACTTGAACCGGCGAAATTGGTTAAGTTGTTCAGAATACAAATGCAAAATTGTGTCACGACGGCTGACAAATCTTCTATGATAACGAAAAGTCGGTATATATGCCTTTACGGGAACCTATATTCTATGAATTTGTGAAATGAATATCGGCTCAGCACACTTAACACCTGTTTTGAAAAACAGCAATACAGGGTTGACACGATCAAATGTTCCATAAATTGTTCTTCAAAAAACTGAAAGATACCAAAATATCAACCAAAATACCCTTTTCAGTATAACTAATTCACCACGTTTGAGCTGTTTTGTGATCGTATCCTTAAATTTTTTGGCTTTGAAACGCGAAACTGTACTACTGATATCGACCAGTTTCAAGTCGACAATGCGTTTCAACAAAGAACTTTTCACAAAAATCCTCTTCCATAGTTCGTTCTCATTTCAAAACTTTTGCAGAGTTTTGTTCAAGTCAGCATTGTCTGTGCATTGTTACTAATAGCAGCTGTGGAGACATGCTCGTGCTCAATATCGTTTTGAATTGGACCATAGTTAAAATCCATTCTTTGTTGAAGCACAGTTGAGTAAGAAGCGATTTTTGTTTGTCCAACAGTATCTAGATCGAAAAATCAGCCCAAAGATGGATCGGCATATTGAATTCCGACAGACATCGTCGATTTATCAATATCGAAGGGCAAGGATTAACGTTACTTTCGGAACGACCAAAAACTTTGACGATGCCGTGTATGAGTTCATTCGCGATTTTAATATAGCTTTCAATTGAAATTTTGCGTTTATTATGGACTGAAATTGGCTGGTTAATGATTTTATTTCCTTAATGACTGACGTTTTTTTTCGTTTTTCATAACAAAAAGATATGTAATTGCAGAAGAGTCAATTTGCCAGAATTCAGTTATTTTTTGCGAATTGAGTCAGTGTCGAAAATATCGCTTATTTTGTGTTTGTCTCCAGATTGGGATCACTTTGTCCAATAGATATGAAACTTCAAAGTTAATTAGTACCAATTAGTACTATCGAAAAAAAAGTAGTATCACCAAGGTTCCCGAGACGTACAAAAAAAATTGGCATCTCCACATCCGAGTCACTTTGTCAAATCGATCTGAAACTTTACAGACATTCAGTAAATAATTACTAGTACTAATTAGTACTATTCGAAAAAAGAAGTAGTTTAAAGGATCCCGAGATCTATCACAAAAACTCTTTCGGTAAGAATATTTTTGGGTTAATTAAATTAATCTATAACTAAGCACTCCAATCGGACTAGTTCATTGGACCGAATTAGTACTAATAAAACGGTACTTAAAGACGAAGTGGCTGAATTTTCACCGTCAAAATTTCACAGCAATTAGTCGAAATTTTGTTCTAAATATACTGATAGATTTCCAAATTATATTTTCCTTATTATATTGAATACTTTCTTCAATTTTTTTGATAAAAAACTGACAGTGTTTCATATTTGTTAGAATTTCTATGTTCTTTTTATTTAAAAAAATATTTAAATTTTATTAAGTTATATTAGAATTTAAATAATTATAAATCAATTTCGTCATCTGAGTTCTAAGTTAATTCATATGTCAGCTTATTAGACATTAGTTGCAGGTACAACAATATTATTTCTAAATATTTGATAGTTAAAAGTTTAAGAGACGATTTTCAGTTAGGAAGAATTTATTTGTATATTGTTAGCATTTTTATTATATTTATCTCTAAGAACCGCATGATTTAATAATATTATATTTCTGCTATATATATATATAGATCCGTTCTGGCTCCATTATTACTAAATATGTGCTTACCCTGGATGAACTTTATTCGTAAAAGTTATAGACCAATCACGATTCTATTTTCTAAATAATATTAAAAATATATATAACATTTCTAGCTATATGATTGGGTATATAGTTTTAATACACAAAAAAAAGCTTAAAAAAATGTGTAACATATAAGTTATAAGTACTGTTTTTTTTAAAATGAAAATAAAATAAGAATTGAATATACACAGAATTCGATTTCGTGATTTGGACCTAAGAATATTCTATATAACTAGTCATCGGTAACCATCAAGTTTTTATAGTGGCATCTAAATAGAAAATAACAAAAACATGGATTTTTTTTGTTGTTAAATATGGTAGCGTGGCAAAACTGGCATCACGACTTATGTAAGCGAATCACTATAAAATTTTAGATATACACATACTTATGCGGGATTTAAACATAACATATCTATCCAAATGTATATAAATTATATTTTATGTAAATATATTTTAATACATTATTATTTATTAATATGCCGATTTATAATAAATGGTTTTTAAATGGCAGTGCGGTTAGCGCGATTAATATATTAATAACGAAAATGGTTTATTTCAATTTTGCTTGTCAGTTTGAAAATGGTATGAAGAAGGTGCAAAAATTAAATACAAGACTATAATAGTGTAACACGATGTATATATTTATATGTTGTCTAAGAAATTATGTATTTATGGATCGCTATATTTTTGAGGTGGCAATTTTTTCTTTATTTAATGCTAATAACAACACTTTTTTATGAATAAATAATATCTCAATAATTTATGCGTATGACACATTTATTTTCCATTTAAAATATTGCGATAAAATACTGAATAGAATTTCTCTCAACAAACATTTATCTATTTTGCCACTTAAATATTGTATACGCTAATTCTTTTTTTTTCTGGGTGGGTTTAACATAATATTTTCTTATCTTAATTACCGATTAATGTGTATATAATTTAAAATTTCTGGCAATTAAATGGTGAATGTTTTGGCAGATTATTTTTGTAATCCGTTTTGACGCGTGATTTCAATTTTTGAAAAATAATTTTGAAAACCCAAACACATAAAAAAGCAATTAATGTTTTTCAATGGCAATCGAAAATCAATTTCATTTAAATTATATATGTTTTTTCTATTATTTATTCAAAAAAAAACATATATTTTGTCACACAAAACTTTATTCATTTTTTATACACAAACACATATATATTTATATGAATAATAGTCATAGCATATATAATTATTAATATGAAAAATAAAATTTGGCCAAGATAAATTATTATAATACATGGTTAAAATTTTTAAGCAGTTTTTTTTGTCCGAAAAAAAAAATCGAAAGTTCTATTTAACCAAAAATATTCAGCCTACAAAAATTAGCCATTGTTATCAGCGACCGTGTGAAATTCCATTTACTTACTTATCGCACACACAAAAGGCCGATTTAACAGCGCACCAACAACAAAAAACAGCGCAAACAATTTGTATAAATTTAAGTCTTTTGTATTTTGTTAGTTTTTTTTTTATAATTATTGTAATATTTCTCTCTAAACCCATCATTTAAATAGCTTAACTGCTTAATATTGTTGTCAACATATTTCCATAATTAGACCATTATATTGTAAATATAATGGCGATGTATAATAGACAATTCACTGTGCCGTATTACATTTTAATTTATATGACATTCGACATATATCCATAAACTCACTTAATATATTTAATTAACATTTAACAACAACAACAATAACAACAAAAAATTGTAATAATACTTATGCACAAATAAATGTGAGAAAAATCATTAAATTATATATTACTTCATAATTATATATACTTTATGCAACTTTATTGTGGAAATCATTTTGGTGTTTAACAGTAAACAGTACAACACTTTTTTGTTGTTGTTGTGATTATAAATATCGCTTACAAGTTGTAAAAATTGTAATACCGAAAACAATCTAAAATAATATTACATATATAAAACATCGCTAAGCACAACATGTACAAACAAATAAATCAACATTAATCTTCAATCTCTTTGACTTGGTATAATTTAGTGATTTGTATTGTGCAGAACTAAAGTACATTCAAATATTATAAACTATATATGTATATCAACATATTATTTAATACAAAAAAAAGAATTAAATACCATTTTTCAAAGTGATTCAATTTATTTAGAGTGCCTACCAGCATAATCCCAGATGTTTTACTACTATTGCACAATTTAATGCACGTTTAAAGTAGGGAAAAATAATAATAAAAAACAGTGCCTCCAGGTAAAGTAGCTTCTGAAAAGCGCACCCGTTCTGGTAGCGAATATATATGTACGAGTGTAAAGTATATCATGCATGCTCATCTCAATTTTATGAACGAATTCGTATTTCAGACGTTTATATAATATTCCCATGTTCTGTGCCCAGCACAGACACAGAAGATAATCCACCGTTTTACATTGTGCAGAAAAAAAAATCGTAGTAATTCACGAAAAAATGCCTTTGGGTCATCTATTCATCTATACATATGTAAAGCATGGTACCTGTTAACTTGTAAAACTATATAGACATCTGTAACATTGTGTATAATGTTATACTATACTTACATAATCCAACATAAATTTAATTGTATATATGCATACATTTTGCAACAGTTTAACACGCAACGAAACGATGAACTCATTTTCCCAATGAGTTTCAATATAATGTATGGACTTTCTAGAACACAAAATAATTAGTTTGGTTTATAAAAAATAAATTAGAATAACTAAAGTAAAAATAAAAGATTTTGTTGTTATTAAAATTTTGTCTTATGTATTTTACAAGAGTTTTTTTTTCAATTCGATTTATTTAAATATCTCAAACAACCTTTAATCAAAATATCTACAGCTCTGAAAGGTTACCGTATATGTTTTGTTGCTAAATGCTAATGATTAGCGTACTAAACATGAAATTTAAGATTCTCACACCATATTCTAAGTCTAAACCAAAATAACGAATTATACGAATTATAATGGTTGAATTTGGAATGATAATCATTAGGCAGATTTTGCTTCGATAAATTTGATATTTAGAGTTAAAGTTTAGGACTTCAAAGTAATCAAAAATTAACACCTTCGAGGTTCGCCCTTAAATATACTGAATCGTTATAAAAACAGAAAATTTGTACTCGATTTTTGGCATAATTAACTTAAAAATATTTATTTAGAATTTCATTCTTTCGGCCAAGCTTTTGAACAAAAACTTAAACTACGAAAGCGTGAGTGCTTAAGCTTTTTCACACACTATCCAGTCCCGTACAAAAAAAAAGATTTACTAGTGAATGGGCGTCAGTAAAAACTTGGCGTTTCGTTGTTTCTGGTCTGATTTTGACGTTCTACCGCATTTTAGACAACCATTTTCCGTGTTTACATGCCTAGAAGAAAATCTGTTTAGAAATATTATTGCAAACATTTATTTTTTTTTATTTTTAGGTTAATTTAAAACAATATTTGACATCAAAATTTTAAATAAAGTCGTTTTAAATCCATGAAGCTCGATCGAATATTTATAGTACGTGTTAAGTGTCTGTAAATCCTTATTAATATTTGAAATATTACAATTGATATCAGATAATAGCTTAATCAGATGCAAAAAAAAATTGTAAATCCTCTGAATCTTTAAT
>JANTEX010256808.1:0-12228 GCA_024741295.1 Macrocera vittata | reverse complement strand
AGATAAAGTTGTTCAACATTATTTTCGAAACCGTTAAAAAAAAAATCATAATTTTAGGATTTTTTATTTTCATTTTTTGGGTGCTCGTTGATGACAGTTGAAGTTACTGCAATTTTTAAACACCAGTATTAAACTTCTAAAAAATTGAATATTTTTTTCTGTAAATAATATTCCAAATAAACCTTTAAATGTTGCCAAAAGATCGCAGAACAAAACTAGTATACTTGAGATTTTTATTACTTACCATTTTGTAACATTGCGGTAACTGATGCCCCTCTTGTCGAATTTTTTAAATTTTGATTTTGATTTAGCGAAAATAAAGTAAATCAATGATTTTTTATCAATATATTTATACTGAAGCACCTTGTGTAAAAAGTCATAAAGTGCAATAGTTTTTTTTTGTATATGTTTGAAGCTGAATCGGAGCGCCTTAAAATTTTTATAAAAATCTTTTAATGCCCCCCACAAAAAAAAAACGTATTTTGCCAATGTTTTATGGTTGTTTATAATGTGTTGTGGTTGTTTAAACAATAGCGATTATGAAGGTGTAAATTGCAAAACGTGACATGAACTTTTATCTTGATAAAATAAATAATAATAATGGTTGGTCGCTCTTTTTCTGGTTATTTGCGAATATTATATATGTGGAAAATTTTATTGTGCATTATGCGATCAAGTACGAATGTGCATTAAGTATATAGCTTATAAGTGTCTATATAAGTTATACTTGCGATGCATTCATGCATTTAAAGAGTTTTTTTTTTGGATTCTTTACATCTCAGCCACATCGATTTAATAGTGTTTCAATTTATAAAATGTATAATGCCGTGTATAATATACATAAAACTTCATTGTGTGCAATTTCCATATATAAACGCTTGTATAACTATATTTTATGTTGTGAACTAATGCTAAATAATGCCTGAGCCTTTTCGCAGAGCCTCATGACTTTCCAGGAAAATTGGATCAATATGAAAGGATTATTATTTCTATTAAATATATATATTAGAACATAAATTAGAATAACATAAATATTGATAGTTATGTATATAACATAACAACTATATAATATAATAACAATGGTTTAAAGCGATAAACATAATAAAGATGATTTTTCAATATTTGAGCATACCCCTTTATTGTGTGGTGAAGAAAGATCGGCTATACAAAAGCTGTCGTTGACTTTTCTAGGAACTAACCATTTGTCAATATTGCCTGCGGAAAACCAAATAAATGAAATGACTAGGTCTTAAACAACGTTTGCATAAAATAATATATCACTTCCCGGAATTTTTTCCCTTTTTCCGTTGACATCATAAATTGTATAACAATAACAATTTTATATGTTTTACAATATACAAATAATCGGTATGAGTATACGGCGATATTATAAGAAATAATAAATGGTGCGACGCACAGTGGTTTAGAATTTAAAATTTCGTGGCCAAATAAATTGTAACTTTAAAAAACTTGATATATTTTGATTATTTTCTTGTTGTTTGGTTGTTAAAAGACTCTTTTTTTTTGTTGATAATACCTACACTAAATTTTTTACATTAGCATGGATCGAAATAAAGTGTACGTGAACCTGAAAAAGTAGAATATTGTAGTTCTTACTATCCTAATGAAAAAAATCTTGAAGAGCTAAAAACTAATCTCACTAAACCTAAAAATTCTTTAAGTATTAGGTGAAATTAATTCTCACTTAATATTATTAGTTTCAATTTTCAAAAAATCGTCTGCAACGCAAAATTAGTGAGGGTATATGCCTAAAGACTTTTAATTGCTTACTGAATCAATTCTCATAAATATTCTGATCATAACGAAGGAATATCTAAAAGATTATTCTATTTGGTTCGAACACAGCGATGCAATAGCAATATTTTTCGCAGTTTTTTTTTTTTAAAAACGTTTCTAATATTGAGTCTTTTTATTTAAATTTTGTATTGAATTTTAATTATTTTACTAACATTTTAAAGATACTATACATACTAAAATGCGATTAAGGTACATATTTTGATTGGAAATTTTCAGATAAAATGATACACACCATTGCATTACTTTTTTAATAATGAAGATCAATTACAGTGTGATGAAGAAGATGGTTTTTAGAGGAAGACTTTGAAAATTGTGAAAATGTGGAGAGGTCATAATTTTGTACTATTATTACTATTGGTAATTCGGATGAAAAAGAAATTGATCACAAAATGATCAATGAAGATATACTAGCTAATAATAGAAGATGAAGAGATTATAATTAATTTTCTGCGAAGAAAGAAAGACAAACTTGTCAGCAAAACTAATTTGCAAACCATCAAAAGGGTGTACCTATGTTATATCAACACGATTCATACTCTTAATATTTTGAATTGATTGTGCATTTAAAGTTCGTTTTTTCGTCCTATTTTGGCCATTATGATTGTTCATTTCGATCTACATATAACCGTAAATTGTTGTTTTTCAAAAATAAAACTTTATTTAAAAATTTCATTTTCATTTCCCAAAATTTTTATAATTGTTTTTAGACCATGGTAAAGCTTGTGATGATACTGTGAGATTAGCCCAGTTTATTTAGGAACAAAGAAAATTAATCTTGCGGCGTTTGAGAATTTTTTTCATCTCATTTGAGTCGATACTAACTTTGGGCCTTACAAACGATGGATACTGTTTTGCATTAATGTTAGATATTTTTTTAATTATAGTTTCTATATATGTAATTTCTTAAAAAAATTTTATGTTTCGTTATATTTTGTTATAAAGGATATGAACATTGGATCGATCTGATATATTATTGATTCTCCAAAAGAATTTTATCAGTTTTTTTTTTTAAATTCTTACGATTCTAATTTATCAACGAATTTTGTTATTTTTTTTTGTTGGTTGGTGGACCTGGACCTGAATATTTTGAAAATATATTCAAGAATGTTCATCAAAAAAATGTATATTATCAAATACGTATTTTATTACGTTCTTCCAAATTTACAATAACTACTTATATAAATGTATAGTCTGTATACTTTATATACGTTTATATTTGCAACTTTACTATACACATATTCAATTTATTTTTATTACGAAAAATTTCACAATTGAAATATAGAAATCCACAGCCGTATTTCTTTACGTAATCTCTAAATGAAGAAGAGCATATACCGGACCGGACAAAAACTACACTCATGACCAACAGCATATAAATCCCTGATAGATTTAAGGCTATTTTATGATCATAATATATAGTCATTTTTTAATGTTCCTGTCGTAGGTTTTTCTTCCTCAAATATATACGTTTTTCTGTTTCGTCGTATTACAGCTCTTAACATATTTTACCAAAACGTTATATATATATAAATGTATGTATGATGCTTATATGGATATGGGATGTAAGAAAATCAATTTTGTCTTATATTTTCTGGGAATTATTTTAGTAAACGTAATCTATACGAATATAATATAAGATATCGGTACAAATATTAGGAAGAAAATTGAAAAAAAAAATGAAGGCGCCTATATTTGTGTAAACATATTACTGTTAGGTGAGACAAAAATTGTGGCTTCCGTTTATTGATTTATTTTAAGTGTTGCTCATTTCATTGACAGATATATATTTTGTCAAAAAACATGTCGTTGAATGAAAGATGTTTACATCATCCCTTACTTTATGGCTAATTCCTCTCGAAAAACACCCACAGATAATGCAGATTATTTTTCACACAAAAACACTATATGTGTTCGATTGTACCATATGAGATGATAATTTGAGCTGACATAACAAACCAATTATTTCGTTTTTTTTCTTCAAAATTTTCAATATGTATACCTAACATAACATATATGTATATGTTGTGCTTCATGAAAGATACATTTCGAGAGGTTTTTCTGATATACTATATATGGGATACTTTTGTGTGTATATGGCTATGCATATAGAGAACTTGCGCGGTATTATATCTCGTCACCCCTGCTGAGTATGTTTACACACCGTATATAGAGGAACAAGTTATACATATTGCGTAAAAAGTCGGTACAAGTTAGCAGCGAGCCCCCGAGGGGAAACATCTGTCAAGTAATGAATCTCAACCGCATGCAATCGCTTATGTACAGAATGAAAAAAAAATGCAAAAATAAACTTTTTTTTTGTTGTTTAATTCGATATGTAATTTTAATAAACTAAGGAGAGGGTGCAATATGGGTATATATTTGTAAGTAAATATGTTACACGATTTAATTAAGAGGTGTTTTGTATGATTTAGCTCGAGTAGCACTACATTTTTGCTCAATGTTTTTGCAACGGTAAGTTTACAACAATACTCAACGAAGGACTAAACTTTTAGTTACTTATAACATAACAATTAAAATAGAATATGTTCAGTATATGTTAGCATAGACAGAAAACATTTTTTAGCAGAATTTAGGAGATTGCAAAATTATATTTTTGCGAAAATTTAATTATACTTTCAAAAGTTAATAAATAAAAATGTATTTATACTTTTGAATGATGAATTGAAGATAAGTTAAATGCCTTTGCATTAAATAAATACGTTTATATAAAATTAAAGAGTTAAATCTGTCAAATTATAAAGAATTCTTAATTAAAAACAAAATGAATGGGCTTTTATACGCTTTTATTTGTTTTGTTTAGAGTATATGTTTATATAAATATATATAGTATTTACCGAAATGCATACATTATTAATTTTAGTCTTGAACTTATACCTTTACACAACAGTGTATTTAAAAAAGTTTCAAACAAGATCGCTGCAACTTTCTGGAATGTGAATATACCTATATGTTAATGAAAAATATAATTTCAGTTTATTTAAATTTGTTCTATAAAATATGATTAATTCACAGATTTTAGTTTAATATCTGAAAATAATGTGTAAAGTGAGGTTACAAGAATAAACCATATATAATTGAAAATTTATTTAAAGAAACGTTTTGTAGAACTTGTTATTTAACGACTTCAACAATATAATATCCAGAAATTATCTTAGAATTATCTAGTAGTCGGGATATTCACTTTAAAAAAAAACCGGAGAGGATTAAAAAATAAGCTGAAAAAGTTTATAAATTAAATTTACATAGATAAATGCAAGTCTTATAAAATCTAATAATTAATTCAAATTATCGTAAACAAAATACAAAATTATTTAAATTTTTATAAATTAATAAAAAGTTCTTCAATTTACTTATGTCTGTGACGTGTTTACTAAATTTCTTACTGAAAAAAATGTAGCCAAAAAACTGTTCAAAACTGGTTGTAAACAAAACTATGCATGTAACACTTATACGATACTATGAAAATTTATTTTTAACTAAAACGAGAACTGAAAACTTTGTATTGATTCATACATTACCTATGCTTATAACAATAAATTTTAAGTTATGTATAACTTAACAAGATCATTAAAAAAAAATTAAAGATTATCTTAAAATATCTACAACAAACAGAATTTCATATTTTTAATATTAATTTATTTTTCTTTGAAATAATAAATTTATAAATTAAAAAAATATATTTATATATTGTATTATGTATTTTTTAATGCAACTTCAATTGTTGTACAGTGTACTATACATAATCAATATAATTCATTCCAAAATTTATTAAATTTGTTGCTTCAGGCAAAACGTAGTTTTTCTATAGGTACGTTGTTCAATGTTATAACTTAAATGATCTAACATTTTATGTAATATTTAAAGCCCATTGGCGCTATTAATAAGAAATCAGAAGAAACTATCATTTTTCATAATATAAACGGTTTCTTTCAGAAATAAAAATAGGTACAGAGACAGACGTATGACATAACAACATTCAGGCAGCTATAAACAATGACTCATACTATTAACAATTATACTACAATAATAATTTAGGATTCCTATTAGTCGTATATATATTTTTTTAAATGTGCATAATTATGTTCTCACTCGTTCTATCCAGGGTAAGAAGAACATATCTATCTATAATTTCAAAACAGAAAACATTCAGCTCACCATACAGACTTACACGAGATACAATCACAACCGAAGACGCATAGTTTTGTTGTGCAGGGAGAATATTTTCGTTTTGTTAAATGTTAGTTTTGTTTTCTAGTTAAATGGGAAAGAAGCGGCAACAGGTAGCAAATCGGACTTTAATTTGGTACTTTCATTTAAGGCCATGGTCTACTGGCATGAAAGCTCACAGTACAATTTTTATTGTTGTGCTAAGAGCTTCAATAAAACTTGACTTTTTCAATACATATTCTGGGCCAAAATACTTCAAAGAATTGTTATGAGCATTTTGGGAATTTTTCTAATTTACCTTTTCAAACGAAGTTCCGGATTCAAAAAGGTGTTTACAGTTTTGAAACTCGCCTGCAAAATTTTAAGACTCAATATGCAAATATTATTCTTTTATCGATTCTTGTCATAATTTATCTCCAGAATATGGATTTAAAATTTAAAATTTTATTTCAGATTGGCAAAGCATTTAAGAAAACCATTAAAGTTTGACGCCAAAAAAGCTCTAAGTAGACTATCCTCTTAAAGAAACCATTTTCGTCCTTTTCGTTGAATTCTGTCCTATATTTTGTATTGCATTTTGTATTTGTGTTGCAAATACTCTAACTTTCCTGTATTTTGTAATTGTATTTTGAAATACTTCGAAAAAAAAGTATTTGTAGTTGTATTTCAAATACTTTTCAATGCATCAAATTGTAGAGAAGCACAACCTTTTACCTTCACTTTATTTTCAATTTGCAAAAAGTGATCGTCTACATTCATTTTTCTTTCATTTTAGTTGATTTAACTTATATTTATACGCTTTATCATCAAGTTAACTTTATTTTATTAATTTTTAAATATAAAATCCGCAGGGTGGCCACCTCTGAAGAACAGTTTAATATTAACGTAGAAATCTTAAACAAGAATTTGCCACACACGAATATGATTTCCAATAATCGGAGACCGAGTAGCTCTAACGTTCAATCGAACATTAGTCTGGATATATTTGAAATTCCGAATAAAGTTCCAGGAAATGAATTTATATCGAAAAATATAGATAGAAGAATTAGTCGGTAGCGTTTCCGGCCGACCGTACGATTCGGGATATATAGATCCAAACGCAAATACAGGTAGTCAGATATCCAAGTATTAAACGAGGATGTACACTATAACTAAAGAATAAACGTTGAATCGAATAGACGCGATTTACCTTTCCAACTTAGACGAAATTGCCATAGACACAATCAGTTAGGATCTCCGGAGCAAAATCAAACTACGGCTAGTCATATAATATATCCCTCCTATAAGGAATGTAGAAATCACCATCCAATTTCAGCTTTAACAACAACAAAATTCTAAAATAGTAACTACAAAAACAGACAACATATTCTACAACATGGATTTTTGAATCTGGTGCAAAGTATGGAAATAGAGTGTTATTTAAATTGTTCTATTAAAGTAACAATTAACTTTATTATGAGTGAAAATTTAAAAATTTAAGAGGTGTAGCGTATTTATGGTCCGCTGCTTTTTTTTGCGTTTATATTAATGATATAGATATGCTTATTTTAAACCGTTCTTTAAAATTATTTACAGACGATTGCGCAATTTTCTTTTGTTAAAAAGATTAATATTATTATGAACTAAATTCAAAGTGACATTTTAGCATTTGAACAATTAATCTAAATAAATTTGCATGTAAAGATATGTCAAATTAAAATTTTAAATATTCACACACGCAATAGAAAAATAGGCGAATATATTTCGACAACATATAGTAGATATAGATAAGACCTAAAATTTTGACTATTCGAAAAAAAAAATGTGACAGTTTTTAGAAAAGACTGATTAAAGGACACATTTAAAAAAAAAACACCGAACCCGACGACTGATCATAGTTCAGAGATACAAGATGAGAAACGTTTAAAAAAACAAAGCCCTTACTAACTAAGAATATAGTTAAATTATTAAAAAAAACATTTCGTTGAATTTGTACATTTTCGTAGAATTAAAAGGATACACTCGAGAAAACCTACTTAACCCGACGACTGATCACAGTTCAGATATACTATACTTGAAACATTTGAAAAAAAATGATAGCCCTGCCCTAGCTTACTGCGAAGTCAGTTATACATAAATATAACACGATGAATTCCAGGAATAAAAAATTGCAATTTTTAGAAAAGCTCTCTGGACTAGACAACTGATTACATTTAAGGCCCACTGTACCCGACGAATGATCATAGTTCAGGAATATTATGCTTGAAACATTTGTGTATATGAATGAGAGCTCTAGCTTAGAGATTTTTCACATAAGTCAGTTATCTGCGAACTGCGTTTTGCGACTAACACAATCGCAAAGCAAATCAACTTATGCAAACTGTTATTATTTTTGTTATGTTCTCTGCTCTTGCAAATATGTTTAGACGCCAGACGCAGTTCGCAGAATAACTGGCTCATGTGAAAATACTCTTACTGCGAAGTCAGTTAAATAATCAAAAATCATCCTTTGAAAGTGTACACTTTCGTATGATGAAAAGGACACTTCTAAGAAAAGCCCACTGATCACAGTTAAGAGTTACAACTTACAACTTACAATCAGGGATAAAATGTATGAAAAATTTAAAATTATTTATTAAAAAATCGGGGCCTAGCTTACTGTGAAGTTAGATAAATAAATTTAAAACATGTTGTCACATTCGACAGAATTGGTCATTTTCATATAATGAAAAAAGACACTTTTAGAAAAGCCGACTGATGATAATTCAGGGATACTACACATGAAACATTTATGAAAATCAGAGCTCAAGCATTCTGCGATCACCGTAAATAATTAAAAAATCTTCCTTGAATTCTGATCATAGTTCAGGGATAATATACTTGAAACATTAAAATCAAGACCCTAGCTTACGGCAAAGTCAGTTAAATAAATATAAAACATAATCTTACATTCGAAACTATTAAGCATTTTCAGGACAATTTTAAGGATAACCCACACTCAATCCGGTGTATATAATTCCTATAAACCACAAATAAAACATTTATAAAAATGACAGTCATATTAAAATGTAAAGTGATATACCTTCTTAGTAAAAAAGCTCCTGGAATCACACCGTGTGGCGCTCTCAGTCACCTGATTTGGGTTCTTATTATAGGTTGCCACATCTGTCATTGACATTCTATGACATTTTCAGCTTGATAGTGACGTCGTATTTATACCTGCGATTGAGCGTATTTTCGATTTTTTACAATTTTAAAAATGTAATTGAATTTGCATCAAGAAGTTTTTATTAAGTTGTACGACAACATTGGAAATGTTACAAAAGTGTTTTGGCAACGATACTCTGAAGAAAACAGTCGTTTACCAGTGGCACAAATGTTTCAGAAGTCAACGATGATGAACGCAGTTGCCTGCCATCGAAATCGAAACCCGACGAAAACATCAGAAAAATCAAAGAATAGATGACCGTAAAAAGCAAATTAAACATTAGAGAGATATGTCATAGGAGTTGGGCATCGCTTTCGGATCCGCTCAAGATAATTTGGTTAATGATTTGGCCCTCGGAGAACGCACCGTCGCACAATACCATCGTTATCCGTGATCAATTGTCTAAAAACGGAACGAATACAATCCAACACCAGAATTCACTAAATTTGGCTCGCTGCGACTTTCCTTGTTCGGTCGACTCAAGAGACCACACCGCGGAATGCCTTACAGCTCCCGAGATGAGGCCATGGTAAAATCGAAGATGCAAACGCAAACCGATTATAAAAAATGTTTCGAGGATTGGATCAAGCGCTGATATAAGTGCGTTACAGTCGATGGGGAGTACTTCGAAGGGGACAGTATCGATTTTGATGAATAATCTTGTATTTTTAATTTTCATATTAAATTTCACGCACTTTTTTCCCAGATTTTTATAGTGTTATTGTTTGATCAAATGAGAAACTTTGAGCTTATATTTTGTGAATCTAGTTTTTGTCACATTAATGATTCTACAAAAGCTATTTTCTTAAACCAAAGATTTTTCAGATAATTGCAGAAGTATTTTTTTTTACTAATTGTTACGAAACTAGATATAGATATCTTTATCTAAAAAGATTTGTGTGTTAGAGTACCCGTATTCCGACCCGATCATCTACTGGCGACTTCATCTACCGTCATTCCGGTTTCTCTAATTTCATTCAAATTAGAATACTTAATTTTATCAACAAAAAAATTAAGAAAAAACTAGTTTCATACAAATTTAGAATTATATATATATATATATATATATATATAATTACTGTCTATTCCGACTATTACATAGTAAAATGTGTAAATATAAAAACACTAAACAGTGGCTAAGTGCTGAGAATAGCTGAGTCTGAGTGCAAACGCAATTAGAAAATGCTACATCATAATTCATGTAACGTATGAACTATGATGGAACTTTTTTAATTGCGGTTGCACTCAGACTCAGCTATTCTCAGCACTTAGCCACTGTTTAGTGGTAGGTGTGTAATTTATGAGTTGCATTCTATATAACAGGTGTTATATGCATTTTTCAATTGTAATTTATTAGAGTATATATAGAATATGAGCACAATTTGACAAAGTCAATAAATGATTTTGGATTTTTTTTTCTTCAAATCAAACAAGTTTTGTTGTTTGTCTGCGCGACCGAACGCTGTATATTTATAATTTTTCTGCTAAATAAACGCTAGTCATGTTTTATCATTACTCATTTGAATAACTTATATAAAATGGAAAAGCAACAACAACATATATATACACAAAAATTAAGAAGAGAAGAAAAAACCTACAGAAATGGCTATAGCTAACCTTGAATTGAATAGAGTAAGAGTTTTTCATCACCGCACAGTGACTTGCCAATGTCCTTGAAAAAAGCAGAAACATCAAAATATCATTAATTTTTTCCTCCTTTCAGATTGTTCATATTACATGTATGTACCGATATATGTAGGTACCATATATCCAAGTAGTAATACATAAAAATATTATATTGTACATCTGTTCATCGTTAACCAATTCATTTCATATTCAATTTAATAAGTTAAAGGATATAAAAAAATGTATATTCATATTCAGCAAATCGGCATATTTTGCTGAATTTGTGTTTAAATATCAATAAAACTAAGACTAACTATAAGTAGTGTTTCCATATATTTAAACAAGACGCAAAATTTTACGAATCAAAAAATATATTTACTCAGCAAAGCAATGCATTTTGCTGAATATATAATTTTGTAAACCTTTCCCAGAAGAAAATAAGTTACTTAAATCTTATGCTGAAGATCTGTAAATTAAATACATATATAAAATTGCGGAAACAACATATATGCAGTGTTTTTTTCGATTTTGAAAATCGATTTTTAAAACTTGCAATATTTATTCAAATTCAACAATTTTGGCGCTCAGTGTATTATTGTCATTACTTATCGTTTCGCGATAATTTAGTTAGAAAACTGCGATGAATTGACTCTCTGTCTGGATAAGACAATATTTACACACACAATATAGTATAATACATATCTATAGATAGGTTTTAAGTAGTGTAGATATAAAAATCGTATGTGTTTATAAATTGAAAAATAGAAAGACATTCTTTAGTTTAGCTGTGAAGGACAAGACAAGATTTTGTTTTTTCTTATATATAGTATATAACATATATGTGTGTTGTTTCGCGAGATCGTATGGATGATATTTTTATAAATAGGAAAAGAAAAAAACACGTTGATTTTGTAGGTATATTATAAGTAAAAAAATTTAATTCTAAAATGCTACTTAAAAAAAAAAACATTCATTTTAAGATTGATTGCGTTGTGCACGACAGCCTTTTGTCTTTATCTGCGAAACTCTGTAATAACCGTGGCTGCTTACCATCGGTAAATTACCATTCATTTAATATGTAGGTAATAGGTATCCGTATACATGTTAAAACTTTTTTTTTAAAAACTTTATGATCCTATGACTGAATAATTTTTTGTTGACGAATTGGTTTTATTTTAAAAGTCATTATTATTTTGACCGTTTTTTTTTGCCTAATACAAAATTTAAGTAAAGGTTTAAAAATCGAAAATATACAATACACTCAGAGAAATATTTTATTTTATATTATACGGTTTTGTATTAATCAAACACAAAACATTTATTAAATTTATAAAAAACTTTTATACCAACGAACAAATTTATAAAGTTATTTAAATCAATTTTACTGTTGCCATGATAAAAATCGTTGT
>JANTEX010256697.1:0-12229 GCA_024741295.1 Macrocera vittata | reverse complement strand
CAACCTAGTATTTGGAATAGAACCAGCCTACATATTCTCGAGCCAGAACGAGCCTAGTTTTCTGGCCAGAACCAGCCTTGTATTCTGGCCAGAAAAAGCTAAGTCTTCTAGCCAGAACAGGCCTACATATTTTCGGACTAAAACCAGCCTAGCATTCGGGCTAGAACCAGCCTACATATTCTCAGAGTTAGAACCAGCCTAGTATTCGGGACAGAACCAGCCTACATGTTCTCGGAGGACAGAACCGGCATATTATTTGGGCAAGAACCAGAACACATATTAACGGGCAAGAACCAGCCTAGTATTTGGGCCAGAACCAGCCTAGTATTTGGGCCAGAACGATCCTAGTATTTGGGCCAGAACCAGCCTACATATTTTTGGGTCGGAACCTGGCTACTTATTCTCGTGCCAGGACCAGCCTAGTATTTGGGTCAGAACCAGCCTACTACTACTAAGCTAAAATCTCTGATTATAGATTTGGGGCGATAAAATGTTTCAGCTTCTCCATTTTCCGGTTTTAGACAATTTTGGCACTCAGAATTGGGAATTGTGTTGCTGATTAGCGCTCTCATTTCCATTATCGCCTTAGTGATCAAAAACCCAAATAAGCTCAAGAATGCATCAAGTTTAAGGCATCGGCGCACTGTTACTAATCCAGGAGGAATAGTAAGCGAATTTAAAACACGCAGTGCCAACTCTCTGGCGCTGTATATAAAAATACAATCTGGCTCTAGCCCCTTTTTTTGCACCACGTCTTGAAAGACGATGTGATGACTTCCAATTGATACGGACATGTTCGCACCTAGAATTAATATTTCAGCTTCTGAAATGCTTTTAAGTCTAGATCCGAAAGTATAACATTCGAACGTTCCATCGGACCTCGTAAGTACTCTCATCGGGCCAATTGTTCTTACTCGGAAACTAATTCCAAAAGTGGCGATCAAATTGTATTGTTCGGAGACTGAATCTACAGCGTTCAATTTATCTAGAAGTCCGGAAAATAGTTTTAAAATATTTGAGTGTTTGTGGTGACCTTCAAGTTCTTTTGAGGTTGTTTGTAATGCAGCGCTTTGTGTGGTCTCGCTATTGTTATCAGATGAGATAGGAATTGCATTCGAATAAGTAGATCTTTCGCTGTGGCACCTTAGGTTAACACATATCTCACTAGAGCTAGGTGATGCCAAGTACAGGCCATTGGTGTTAGACACAATATTCGCCCAAGAAACTTTCTACATGGAAAAAGAGCACCTTGCGGATTTTTGATAGCGGAAGTAAGGTGATCTTACCAGTTAAGCTTCAAGTCAAGAATTACTCTCAATAACTTCACCTACCAACTCTGCGATTGTCGCCAATCCATTACAATAGTTGTTCTTTTTGTGAACAAAACCACTTCAATTTTTCTTAGACTTACAGACAGATCAGTTGATGTTCATTTGACAACGACCCTAAGTGCTCTTAAACCAGCTTTCTCACTGTGTTTTTACAATTGCCGCATCATCAACGTAGACCTGACTTCATAAACCGTCTTATTGGGGCTAATCTACAGACCATTTATTTCTATACACCACAAAATGGAGGCGTCTTGCTGACAGCATCATATGACAACCTGTATGACCAATACGATTTAGTCAGACCTTCTCAAAAATATATGTACCTATCATTTTGTGAGTGATGAAATGTCCTGAATGTCTCCATAGAGAGTAACAGTTACGACACTCTTCCTGTAGCTGAAGAATCTGCAAACGAGAAAAAGTAAAACGTATGTGGGACTGAAAGAGAGGCGTAAGGCTATCATTTCAGGCAATAATAGCTATATTTGTTAGAATTCCTGCTGATAATACTCAGAAGAATGGCGTTAATAGACAGATCTCTAAAGCTGTTATCGAAATCGGACCACCTTATCGACGTTAAATCAGAAAAGACAGATTTCTTCTTAGGCTTCTCCTTTTGGAGTTCTCACAAAGAATATAATGAAGCAAAACCAGACACCTAAACAGGCTCGGCTATACCGCCTGAGCATTTGTTACGGGCGACCGGAAAATTAGCCCAGTCAGGTAGTCATACAAAAATGCGACAATACAGGACCAACAAATACACCTATAGTGAAGTGAGAGCTACCGTTCGGTTTATGTATTAAGTGCAGCAATGATTCTTCCTAGGAATAACTACCAGGTAATATGCGAGAAGAAGCAGTCAGTTGTTTGCTAGATTATATCAATTATTGGCAAACGCGGATTACGACAGACGGCAATTAAAAGTAGAAATTGCTCTAAAAGAAGCGTCTTCTCCCCACTGTTTTTGTTCCTTCTCTGAACAGGCAACTGTTATATCCAAAGCATACGCGCATAATATCGCAATCTTAATTAGTAGCACATTTTTCAAAACGCTATGTGAACTCATAGATGGTGCATTAAACGTTGTCGAAATATGGCGTAAGGACAACTTCATGCGTCCGTTAACCCAGACAATACTTTTTCAGTCCCTTTCACGAATAAAAGGAACCTTGGACAGCACTTTTTGGCACTAACCCGGACTTTTTGCAAAAAGTAAAAATTCTATCTGGTCCGAGCACGTGTCTTATAAATGCGATAAAGCGCGAAATTCCTTTGGATCTGTTTAAGATCAATAGGAAGGTCGTGGGGGCTTACACCAAAAAGAGGGACGATGGATGTACACCGAGATTAGGAAATCAACCTATGGATCTGTAGTGTGATGGTCGAGAGTCACGATGAGTTCAGTAACGAAGATACTGGACAAAGTACAACACATGTCGTGCACTACAATTAGAGGCTCTATGTAAAGCTCAGCAACTGCATCGCCATTGCCTCTTCAAAAGAAACGGGAAGCTCTTCTATAGTGCGACCGGATTAAAAATACGAGGAATCTGGATCGAGACTTGCAATAGTTTAAGAACACCGCACAATGCATTTCAGACTTTGAAGATCGGTTAGCTATATTGAACTGCATATATCCAATTTTAATGGCATCGAACCCACAAAGATTGTTCTACCTACTCAGGAACAATGTACAAACCTCGTACGGTATAGCGTCTATTTCACCCTTATTTGGTTAGTTGGATTTAATGGATCCCTGTTAAATGGGAGTACACGTAACAGACACTACACCCGACTTATCACTACCAATGGGATATATCTCTTCAATTTTTCAGACGACAGTGATAGCTATACTTGCGACGATTTACCGGCACTGTAAACAGCAATTGGTATATCAATCGTCATTTGTTTTGTTTTCAAATTTGCCATACAGGCAATAGCAGCGATAAAAGGGAGATCAGGACTGACACCGAATTTCAAGAAATCTTTGGCTGCCCTATCCGTTCAAAACCAGGTTTTCCTAATATGAGAGCCTGGGCCCTCGGGAATAAAGGGACATGAAAACGCAGATCCAGACTCTTTGATCCGGAGTCCGTTGACGGTCATCCACTCTCATCAATTACGCGTAGGTGTATCAGGTCTTTCATAGGAAATACAGGGAAGCTTGGTACTCTACCGAGACTTGTTTGCAAAGTTAAATGTTTGCCATTGGCTCGGACTGGCAACTAACATAGTACCTGCTGTCTTTGAATGAACAAACAATCGGTGTTAGTACTGGTTTACCAATTGGACTCTCTTGCCTTAAGAATCATCTCGCCTTAAGAGTCAGCTGCACACTTTACATGTTTTGGATAAGCTTTTTTGTGGCACTGGGATATTAGGCTCGAATATATATGGGCCTAGGGACAAACATCTGCTGGTGTACAGCAGCTTTCGTCCAATGGTAGGAACGAATTGACAAGTATAAATCTTTCAGGACGGCCACAAAGAGACACTTCTGACCTCTGTGTCGGCACAGCGGATTTAGCAGCATCGCTGATAACATCTGAATTCCTTGGCTGAGCAGTCTGGTTTTTGGTATGTTTCAGAACCACAGCCCTCTTCGGTAAAAATGGCGAAAAGACGCCACCTGAGTCCGCAGATTTAAATATTTTACATTTCGTTCCAGCCTGACCAGATCTGCCTGTTTTGCGCTATTATCTGCCATTTTGTTCTTTTTCCTCTTGGTCCTTTATCCTTAGCAAAAACCTTAAGTAGTAATTGGCGCCTCAGCGACTCGAATTGTTTCTGTATACAGACTTTTAGTTAAGGAAGTGCGATTCATCGTTATGCTTCCTGACTGTATCCAGTCTGCAGCCGAGCTAACTACAAGAATCTCATTTTCACATAGTCTACCATCTAATCCGCTAAATAAATGCGAACTAATTCGCAACATAAACACATGATCTCGGTCAACCTCACGAATAGATTCGTCTCCCCAACTGAGTCCATCGAACAAGAATTTTCAATTTCGACGACCCATTAAGTAGCTATTCCTTTATAACTTAAAGAATCCATTGTTTGTAAAGGATCACAAGCGACCGAGGTCAGGAAACCGACCAATTTGTGGTCAACAGCAGTCTCAACAGCAGCGCAGTGTTGGTGACACCTTGCAAATGGAGATGTTTATTGAAACTTGTTTATGTCCTGTCAGGAATTCTGTTGCTATGGCAACTTTTCTTGTTGGCACGATGATGAGTATCATAGATATGTGCCAGAAAGACTCGGCCATCAGGTTTTAAAATGATCACAACTCGATTGAGCCTTTTTAGGAGTGCACCTCGAATCGCTTTAAAAAATGTTTGATGCAAGATTCTGCTCCTAACATAGGCAGCTGTGACCCCGATTTCGCCAAATCATCTACCACTTCATTACCATTGAGCTTAGAGTGACTTTTCACTCGGTTTAGTTGAACATGGTGCTCAAAGACCACATTAGAAGTAAAGATAGGAGACCCTAGCACATTCAAGGCTGATCAGAGAAGATTCGAATAGTACGATCGCTTTTTTTCATATAGAGAAAGTACAGCATGGCCAACCACACACACTCGACTCAGTCTTTCACGCCTGTGCATAACTTACACACTGTGGTAAATAGAAGAAATTTATGTCGTTGGATTTGTAAGGTGCTAAGACCACAGATCCTTCCAACAAAATGGTATGGCTCTCGTATAAGTGCCACTGTCCCTTTGCTACAAGCAATGTTGTCCTGCATTAACTGTGAAGTAGTCTTACAGTGCTGTAGGTTAGCCTGAATGGCCATTACTGGAAAACAAGGGGGTTAGTCCGCCTGAGAAGGTCTCCCTTGCTCATTCGACACATTTCGCCGTGTTTATGACGTCAGGTACAAAGCTTTTAGTTGTGAAAAGTTCAGGGAAATGGTAGCCGCTGCTATTGATATGATTGTCTTCTATCACCTTAACAGCGTCTTTCAGCCAAGTCAGCGTGAACTCGTCGCCACAAGGAGTCTAAAGACAAGCCGAGTCCACCACTGAACTTGACTGGAGTAATTTATTTTGCTGCTTTAATACAAGCTTGTTGAAGGCAAAGTCAGAGTGACTTTTCCTTGTTAGACGGCTTTTTATTTCCAAGTCGATGATAGCTACTTGAAGGTGTTTTGTTACCGACCTCCGCATAGCTATGTTGCGAGTGGGAAATCACTCAAAAAAAATAACGTCCCGAAGTTTCTTGGAGTGCCTGGAATTTCTTTGAAATTTATTGAAATTTCTCGGAATTTCCCGGGAATTTCACGGACTTACCCGGAATTTCTCCGGGATTACCAGGAATTTCTCCGGGATTAACAGGAATTTCTTCGGAATGTCTCCGGGATTACCAGGAATTTCTCGGAAGTTCTCTGGAATTTCTCCGGAATTTCCCCGGAATTTCTTCTGGAGGAATTACTTGTGATGGGAAAAAAAAGGTCAACGGGTGTTAGAGCACACGACATGGCGTACTGAAACATACGTCAGAACAAAAAAAAAAGGTCAACGACTGTGAGAGCACACTATTTACCGTAGTCAAACATACGTGACAGCAAAAAAACTGACTTTCTCGTAATTTCTCGTGATTACCCGGAAATCTTCCGAAATTTCTCGGACTTACCCGGAATTTTATCCGGAATTGCCCGGCATTTCGCGGAATTTCTCAAGTATCCCTCGTATCCTTGTTCTTTGTCCGTTTTTATAGTCTTTTGTCCGACATATACAGATCAAGCATCTCTCTTCCTCTTTTACTGGAACTGTCATCTGCTCGCAGAGTACTCGAGAGGACACCACTTGATGTCGACGTTTCTCCATAATCGGCCCAGATTCTACCTGTGCCTTGCACAGTCTCCAACGTCGCACTGTTTCCTGTTGCGCAGTCAACAGTGGCATCAGGTACTGGAAGGTTTAGGAGCTTGGCCTGCTTCCTCCTTCTGACCTTTGCACCGCATCTTCTCTACTTATCCTTCCCTCCTCTACTTTTCTTCGTCCTAGCAGTGAATGCGTGGGCTGTCAAACTGCCGACAAATACTCCTCAATCAACTGCTGCATTGACTGCTGGTTGATTGACCGAACTGCCAAACCATCTTGTTGGGTGCTGTCATATTATGGACAACCTCATCCAGATAGGGCGATCCGTCGGACCCGTTACTCATCGGCACTTCTCTCATCCATTCCTGAAAAATTTACACTGTCTAACGTACCGGTCCATAATTTTTTAAAGCTTATGTCGCTGACGCTCAACCTTATCTTCTCTATTCGGGTCCCTACTTTTCGTTGTTGTCGTTGGTAATGTATTTGACGCTGTCGTCGTTGTTGTTCTTGATGATGTCGTTGTCGAGGGAGAAGTGGGACAAATCCCGAGGAATTCCCAAGGAATTCTGAGGAATTCCCGAGGAATTCTCGAGGAATCCCCAAGAATTCTGAGGATTTCCAGAGGAATTCTGAGGAATTCTCCAGGAAGTCCGAGAATTCCCGAAGAATTCTAAAGGAATTCCCGATGAATTTTGAGCAATTCTGAGGAATTTCCGAGGATTTCTGAGGAATTCCCGAGGAACTCCCGAGGAATTCTCGAGATATTCTCGAGGAATTCCGAGGAATTCTTTTTGTCGTGGAATTTTTTGGGACATATTTTTGTCGAGTGGTTGTTGTTGTTGTTTTGTTTTGTTTTCCATACTAAATCCCAAGATTGCCAGGTATTAATAGGTCGACCGAGGGCAGAGGCTGGTTTAGCCTTGGCAAGGCTATATTTCAATAAATTATTAATAAAATGAAAATGATAAAATAAAGTAAATAGTTACAATGATAAGGAAATAGTAATATTGTTCAAATGAAATATAAAACAATAGCAAATAAAATAATAAATTAAGATAAGAACAACACTGGACAAGCCCAAACTATTAGTTCATTATTTTAAAGACTATATCCGAAGTACACTCTCAATGTACCAATGCCCGGTGAAAATGAGTTATGGTTGAAAAGTGCATTGGGTGAGAATGAGGATGGCATGTAAATGGCGACGAGGGCAGACTGTTAGAAAGCATGGCAAGTGAGGTATGTCTTTGAAAGAGGCTAGTCCGCGGTCAATTGACAGGCGTGTCCGAACTTTCGTCCGGTTTTCGCCATCTCCTATCCGCCACCCGAGAACGCGCCTGATAAGTATAACCTAACCCTCAGGTCAGTGGCATAAAATGTTTCTTCTTCTATTTCTATATATATAGTTTTGTAAATTATGTTTTTATATAGCCGCCATGGGTTCAATTCCAGCCAAAACATAAAATATTCCAATTTATTGTCGTTCAGCCGTAAGCAGACATTTACTTATATATGCGAGATGGACATCTATACGTATCCTGCGTCTAATTTTCAGTTGTGCTTTGTATCTACAGACACAGAAGGTTTTTTTTTTGATAATAAAGTCCTTTGGAAATGGGTTTTTATATGGCCAGTTATTCGTTTATCGTATACTTATTTGTTTAAATATTTATAAAACTTAATGATACCAAAAGGACAGCTATTATTCTACGATACATAATACATCCCAAATGAGTATTAAACTTTCTATGTATGTATGAGTTCATTACATTCCTTTTGCAATTTTTGCTAAATATCAAATCATTTTGCTAACGTGGTTCAATACAATCTAATGCCATTAAACTCTCAGGGAGTGGCCATTTTTATTTTTGTATATAAACTCTGTACATAGCATATATATATATATTATATACAATGTCGTTCAAAGTACGTAATGTTCTATATACACATCAGCACGAAAAATGTTTAAAATTTAGATTTAATTAAAAAAAAAATAATAAATGAGGGTGAGGTTTTCTCGTAAAGAAACTGTTTTGCAGTATAGTTGTGCTATGTTATGGCTATACATGTACATAGCATTGTACAATTTTCCATTTTCACACTTGTATAGCTTCCTATACTGAAAAAATTTCACACATTGCATGTATATATTGAAATCAATAACTAAGCATTTTCGTTTTTGCACATGACTATATACGATACATAATGTATATACATGTACATGTATACATATATATGTATATATGTAAGCTGATAATTAAATTAAAAATTGCAATTTCATCAACCGACCAAATCGCGTGCTGCGACAAATTTCAATTATTTCCAGGTATTCGTTTTTTATTTCCAATTCTACTCGGATAGTCCTGTCTGGACAGTCTCTTTTAATTAGCAATTCAAAACTCTTCGAAAATTATTTTCTTCGCACAATATACAACCGAGTTCACAAAATGGCCGGCGCGGCACCTTCCGTTTTATTCCGCGTATGCACATACACCCAAATCAATATCGCACAGAAGTTGAACGTTCTCGAGAGACAAGAAAAAAAAAGAAGAAAACAGGTCGCCATCTGAACTTTTTCTTTTCATTGTGTTCTGTACGCCCAACGTTTATTTTCTTATTTTTTTTTCTTTTGTCCTTTTTTCTTTAAATCCTGCTGAGTTATTGATTGTGAAAAGTTTTTTTTTCTCTCAACTTTTCCGCACCTAAAAATTGGGAAAAAAATTTATATTTCTAAAGCTATGAAGATGGGAAGAGAAAAAAAACGGATCCGGCCAAAAGTTTTTCGTTGAAAAAAACCAAATTAAAGATGATTATCACATAGAAACAATGTATATGTCCCGAAACAACAGTAAAACTATAGAACAGTACTGCTGTGACAGGACAATATAATTGTCATCTAGAGCCGATCCGTGAGGGTTTTTTTTTACAGCAAAAAAAAAACTTTTCTCGTCACATATATATAGTCTATGATCATCCTGTGATCAATTTTCACTTGCAATTTTTTTATCACACCAACGTTTAATAGTAATTTTCACTTGAATTGAATGTTTTTTTCATTTAAAAGAAATTACACACCATTAATTTGGGAGAACCAGGAAAAAAATGATCCCTTAATGAATTGTATGAATTTTCCATTTTTGATACAGCAACGTACAATCACTCGGAGCTAACTGGAACGACTAGGGTAGATTTTCGTTAATCGGGCTGTTCGGGTGCCATGACAACGGTTCGGTGGTCGGTAAAGAAAAAAGACAACGACAATTTTCACCCATTTTTCTTTTTTTCGGCGATATAAATGGATTTTCCTTCGTGTGTGTTTGTGTCGGTGTGTGCGTGTGGTGTGCACATATACAAATTATTAATAAAGAGGGTGGTGGTTGATGAAGTAATATTGTGCGCGCACATAAGCACTGCCGCCAGCATTAAATTGGATTTTTTTCTTCTATTGCTCATAGTGGTTGTGTGGTGTCCTTATGATATGACCAGTGATGGGTAGGAGGTGTTTTCGTTTGGGAATTGAATCCTTTTGTAAATTGAAAAAAAAAAATGGTTTAAAGGAAGATGAAATACAATATAAAATCTTAGACGATTTTTAACATCTAAACAAAAATTATATATTTTCCAAGAAAAAAAATGCCACAGCGAGATTGGTGTCACTCGACTATACATAATATCACCCTCATATACAGAATTCCTTTTTTTTTTCTTGTACCCCTACATTTATGTTTCATCTCGCCGTATATAAATGATACAAGAAGTGTGCTGTTGTATGGGGACATGCGCAATGTCACATAAGCAGTATTCGTATAAATGTTGTATATCTGTCTCAATCTATTCATCCCCATTGTGGACTTTTTTTTTGCACACACAAACGAGATTTGCCATTATAATTTTTACAGTCGCGCGCAATATTGCACATAAAATATATGGCCGAATGGAAAACTATATTGTGTAAAATCGATATCGCATCGGCGATCATACGTGCCCCATCACATATCTATATAAAGAAGTACCGCCATTGTCTCTGTGTGTGTGTTTGATGTTTAATCTTTTCATATATTAATGGAAAAGAAAAAGGAAACTGTTTAAGTAAAAGCCGATTTTTAAATAAATTCCATACTACTACATTACCAGAGAGGCATTTTCCGTTGGATATGTATCACGATTCACGGCTACATGTTTAGACGATGGTGGACGAAATCAATGGTCAATTTTCAATTTATTTTTTAATTCGGAAAATATTTTAAATGAGGAGTTGTCATGGTGAGGACAGCGCCGCAGACGAAACTTTTTCCGGGTGTTTTACTAGTTCAAGGATAATAATTGAATGGCCAACTTGGCCTAAGTAAAACATACGTGAAAGCAAAAAAAAAGGTCAATGGGTGTGAAAGCACACCACATACTGTAGTCAAACATACGTGAGCGCATTTCATAAAATCTTGATTCTCATTGAAATCCGATGGATAACTACTTGAAGAATTCCAGAAACAACTCCCGAGGAATTCTCGAGGAATTCCCAGGGAATTCCGAGGAATTCCCAGGGAATTCCGAGGAATTCTCGAGGAATTCCGAGAAATTCTGAGGAATTCTCGAGGAATTCTTTGGGACAGATTTTTGTCGAGTGGTTACCCCTCGTTGAAATCCCATATTGCTATTGAAACGCATTTAAACTATTATTGAAATTCGATTAAAATATTGAAACATTGTCTCGTTGAAATTCCATTAAAATATTTTAACTTTATTGAAATCTTGAACTGTCATTAAAATCCAGCTGAAATTTTGAAATCTTTAACTGTTGATTTTTAACGAAATCCCAATACATTTTTGAAATTGCATTGCTACAGTTAAACATTCCAAAAATTGATAACTCATTGCCAACAATCTGGGCAAAAATCATTTTTAGCATATGGTTTAGGATATTAATTATAATTTTGAAACGTCATTGAAATCTTGAATATAAATAATATTAAAATTTCATCGAAATCTTGAAATTTCAATGAAATTCGAAAATTGAAATTTCAATGAAATTCCATTGAAACATAGAAATATCAATTAAAATCTTGAAATTCAAGTGATATTTCATCGAAATCTTGATATTTCATTGAAGTCTTGAAATTTCATTGAAAGCATGTATTTTCATTGAAATCACATTCTCCTTTGAAATATTATTGAAATTCAATTGAATTGAAAATTCCATTTAAATCTCATTAAAATCTTGAAATGCAATTTAAATCTAGTTGAAATCTTTAACTGTTAAATCTCAATGAAATCTCATTGCAGTTTCGAAATCGCATTATATTCTCAATATATTATTGAAATCTCTTTGAAAACATTTTAAAACGCCGTTCAAATAACATTGAATTTCAATTGAAATCTAGCAATTTTTTTGAAATCCAAGTGAAATCGTTAAATGTCATCGAGTCGCATTGAAATCCCAAAAAAAAAAAATCTTGAAATTTTTATATCTTTAAATATTTGAAATTGATTTTTAAATCGAGTGTTAAAGATTCATAAAATATATTATAAGGTTACCTTTAATAGCCTGAAAATTTTGGTCATACCATATGCTTCGTAAAATGCAAAGCATATGGTATGACCAAAATTATCAACAAGTTGTTTTGATGAGACACATTTGCTGATTTGTATTCATAGTAACAAACTAATTTCCTCTCGTTAACATTGCATTTTTTGATTAAATCTTAAAATTGGGATTTCTATGGTATTCCAGTTGCATTGAAATCGTGAACCTTATTGCAGTCTCATTGAAACTTTGAAATCTCCATGATATCCTATTGAAATCTTGAAATTTTATTGAAATACTTTAACATAATTGCAATTTTGAAATGTCAATAAAATTCAATTACTATCTTGAAATGTAATATTAATTTCAATGAAATCTTTAGACCGTATTAAAATCATAACGCACTTGAAATATCATGTTTTTATTTAAATCTTACATTTTTTAGGAATTCCTTTTATATTGAAATGTCATTGAAATTTTAGAATTTCATTGAAATCATGAAAACTCATTGAAACCACATTGAAATTTTCAAATTTCACT
>JANTEX010256586.1:0-12237 GCA_024741295.1 Macrocera vittata | reverse complement strand
GCATACAACGGGGGAAATATTGCAACCAATGTTTTTTAATTAAGTTAAAAATCATAAGGAAACGACCGAGACCCGAGGTAACCCCACTTACTGGAAAGGCAGTGGCAGTTCACCAACAAATCCTCCTATTATATAAAAACGGTCAGTATCTTTTGATACAAAACAAATCTATATATATATATATATATATCATCATATGACTTAGTCAGATTAAGTAGACTTTGTTGGTTTTCACTGGTTGGCTGCAGAAAACGTCACAAGATTCGAAAACAATTCAATTCGGTTTTAAACTTGCTACAACAGTTTTCTGTAGTATGTATTTTGCTCTGCAATAAATATTTAATGAATTACAATTAATACTGAATGTTATTATTTATTACACCAGGATATAACAGTTATAACAAGATAAAAGAACGGAAATTCGAAGCACCGAGTGCAAATACAGTCAGTAATTTACCGATTAACCTTCGCATGAACAGCAAATTTTATATACCCATGCGAACAGTATCTACACATGTAGAGATTGTATATTTTGCATTGTATATGCGTGTGTATTTATTATAGTTTTCTGTGATTTCTATGTTTTAGGTAACGACTCTCTGCACTAACTGTAAAAACGTTGTTTTTACACATCGCGGACGACATAATCAATATGTATAAGTATGAATAGGACAGCTTTTTCGTGTTATATTATAAATATTTAGCACACAAACAAATTCAACTCTAAAAACATTGCTCTTACACAATTGCAGGTGGGGATGCGGATGATGTGTTGAATAAGATTGAGTGAAGTGTGACGCATATTCAAATAACAAATACAATAGAGTTATAAAGGAGTAATTAGTGTTGTTATTGATGTTTATTTTCAAACAAAAATCGATTCTAAAATGGAAAATACAAAAAATAGTTTCGAATATCTATCTATGCAAGAGCTGTAGCGAGGTAAACAATTGATTGTGAATTTCCCGTGTGGAAAATATTAGTGCTGAAACCATGAATTGAAACCATAATTGATGGTATCAATGGTTTATTTTTGGTATCAAGTTCCCCCACTCCAACATTATTACATAAAATCTGTCAAATTTTACCGAAACCATCGTGATACCATAGAAAAATTTCTATTTTAAAAACGTTTTTGAGCTTCATGGTCTCCATAAAGTTTCGTCATGGTCTCTAATGATGTCAATACGGTTTCCATATAGTTTCGCCATGGTCCTCAATGGTGTTCATACAGTCTGCAAGTGTTTTAGCTTAATAGGAGACCATGGCGAAACCAGAGTGAAACCATGTGATACCAAAGAATTTTTATAAGTGTTTCTAGTTTATTGGGAGACCATGGCGAAATTATAGTGACACCATCTGATACCATGCAACTTTTTTAAGTGTTTAGTTACCGAGACCATGACAAAACCATAGTTACACCATATGATACCAAAGAATTATTTAGAATTTTCTAAGTGTTTCTACTTTATTAGGAGACCGTGGCGAGACCATGGTGATACCATATTACACCATACAAAAAAGGCTGCAATTGGTTCGCTTATAGGTTAGAAAATATCATATGGTGTATAATGGTGTCCTAGTGGTTTCACAGTCATATGGTTATGATTTCACGATAACATCGTCATGGTTTCAATGATATCATGAGATATATCATTAAAATATATAATGTTCAGTCTATTGTAATACGTCTGCCGATGCGGTTGCATTACTACAATGGGAAAAAGAAATCGCAAATTTTTTAGACGATGTGAGTTGTGGTTTTTAGAGGTTGTTAATTATAAAAACGATTTCTATTATTATTTTACTATTACTATAAATTAATACGAAGGGCTTTGTCTACTGTTTTAAAAGCATGGGTCGAGCTTGGGTTTGGGTTTTGTTAAATGCCAATCTAAAAGCGAATTTGAAATATCAAGAAGATTTGCTCCGGGAAAATTTGCTTAGAACAATTTTTTGAAGTATATTGTTAAATAATATGGGTTAAAACTCCCAATTTCGTGTTAAGTTTGCTTAACTTTAGCATATAGTATTACATTGTCAGAACGCACATCCAAACATGTTTAGCACCACGCGGCAATTCCAATGATGAGTCACCTTTCTTATAATTTGAGGTAAATGATCACTTTTAATCACTTTCCTGCTTAAGGCAAATCATAAATACTAGATAATTAAAGTTGTTTCTACCCTGAGTTTTTATAACGGTAAACTCTGGCTTAATATTTTTTAAATAAACATAATTTATAACCTTTTAAAATTATAGTTAAAGTATACTATCTGCGAGTAAAGTTGGAATATATCAGCGATAGCGACCATGAAGACATTGAATCAAAAATTAAAGACTCTGCTGGCGAGGAAAACAAAAACTTTAAACAAATTGAAGATAATAAAAATCCAGCACATATTGAAACCGTTGATGCAAAAAAAAATGAGGACAACCCAATACAAGTCGACGTGGAAAAACCCGAAAAACAAGAACAGGAAGAAATGTTGCCGAGCGAGCATCCTGTTGAAAAGAAAAAAAAAGAGAGTTTTGCCGAGCTGGATGATGGAATTAAAACCGCCTGTAAAAGACCTTCAGACTTCAAACTGCAATAAAAAAAAACAAAAGACATTCTTCTCACTCTAAAGTATATTTATACTTTACTTATTATGACTTTTAATTAAATAAAGGTGTACTTTACACTTATTATAACTTTTAATTAAATAAAGGTGTTGAATTTATATTTGTGTATTTATATTATTTATTGACAATTACTTATGATTAGTAATATTTAATTCATTTAAAGATTGAATTTGGAGTTTAGATTTTAAACTAAATAGTTTACATTTTAAACCAACAGTTTAGTTTTTAAAGTTAAAAAATGTTTAAAATTTGACGTATAATGTTTTAAACTGAATTATTTTATCGATTTTAGGAAACCATGTTAAAACCATAGTTACACCATATGACACCAAAGAATATTGTCTAAGTGTTTTTAGCTCAATAGGAGACCATATCGAAACCAGGGTGAAACCATGTGATACCATGCAACTTTTCTAAGTGTTTAGTTACAAATTAGGAGACCATGACAAAACCATAGTTACACCATATGATACCAAAGAATATTTTCTAATTGTTTTTAGCTTAATAGGAGACCATACCGAAACCATGTGATACCATGCAATTTTTCTAAGTCTTAATAAATAGATTTAGGAAACCATGTTGAAACCATAGTTACACCGTATGATACCAAAAAAAAATGCAAGTGTTTTTTTGCCAAATATGAGACCGTAATGAAACCATAGTGATACCATGTAATATGATACAGAAACCATGACAAAAGCATAGTGAGACCACATAATTTTATAATGATATAAATAGGTCTGCATATGATCTTAGAAATTCAGTTGTTGTTCAGACTTCGTTTATGACTGGTGTCTCTCAACCTTTAACGAAAAAAATATGAAATACCAAAAATGTACAAACGATATTTGAAATCAGATTCTGCGAGTAATTTGACAAATTATACAAGAAAAGTAAGTATTAACTAGTTGTATAATATTACTTATTATAAATAATTTTCTTTTGTGTGCTTAGAAATTACGCTCTTTAAAAAGTCGACGATATCGCGATGCTGAAAATGACGAAAATAGTGACGAACATGTTTCTTATGTCGACGAGGAAAATATCATAGAAACAGGTAATTCACATTCAAGTGTTACTTATATACCTACTTTTACTATTATTTTTTTTTTCGTTTGTGCTGATTTCACAATATATGACGAGTTGGATGACGATAAACATATCATAGACGATGAACACATCATAGAATCAGGTAATTCAAACTATATGAATGCCTTATTTATTTTTTGTGCTACGAATAAATTTTTTCTAGACTGCAGTGAACATGATGAAATGATCAACGAATATTTTTCCGATGATGACGAAATCTTAATCGAAGACGAAAATGTAATAGAATCAGGTAAAACGATGCTAACATATATATTTTATGATTTTGTTATTACGATTATTTAATTTTTACAGAAACAGCACAAGAATACAGTGACTTGGAAAATTCATTAACCCAATTGTGTCATCCAAGCTCGAATGTTACCACATCAGACGCAGTGCATATGATTTTGGGTTATTACTTACGGCATAATTTAACATGGAAAGCTCTAGAACATTTGTTGGAGTTAGTTCGAGTTCTTCTTGGGAATAATTGCAATTTGCCACCCACAAAATATTTTTTCCAGAAAAATATGCTGTTCGAGACGACTCCCGTTTACCATTTTTATTGTCGAAAGTGCAAAATTTATTTGGGCATATTTGAGGAACTTTCGAATCTTAAAAATTGTTTACATTGTGAAGAGCCTGTGACTTTATCCAATATGAATGGTGGTAGTTTTTTTATATACATTTCTTTGAAAAACAAATCGAAGATTTACTTAAAGACAATGAAATTGAATTGAACTTCAATTTATCTGAACAAAGCGACGTTATCAGTGATTTTTGTGATGGAGAATTATATAAAAAAATTAAAAGAAAAAATAATACCGACGCAATAATATCATTAACTATAAATACCGACGGCGTTAGAGTATATAAATCAAAACGAAAATCTTCACTATGGCCGTTACAAATGATAGTCAATGAATTACCTACCAACGTTCGTTTCAAATCCAAAAACATAATTTTATGTGGTATATGGTATGGGGCCGATCCCGATATGAAAATGTTTTTCAAGCCTTTCATTCATGAATTGAATAGTTTGGATACTGATAAAATAACATATAATAATAAAACCATAACAATTAGACCTATCTTTGCAACTATGGACTCTGTAGCTAGATGTAAAGTCCTACATATGACCCAGTTCAATGGAAAATTTGGCTGTACCTACTGTTTTCATCCTGGCAACTCCCTCGAAGGAAGAGGAAACAATATACGCTATAAAAATTCATCAAGAGCAATTGAACTGAGAACACATTCAAATACGATTGAATTAATGAAACAATCTATTCAGACGAAAGAAACTATTTATGGTATTAAAGGTATATCTCCTTTAATTGGAATACCCGATTTCGATTTAATTGACGGAGTGCCTGTTGATTACATGCATTGTGTCTTATTGGGTGTTGTTCAACAATTGTTGGACCTATGGTTCGACTCGAAAAACCATAGAGAAAACTTTTATATTGGACGTAGAGTTAACCAAGTAAATGAAAATATCAAAAATATAAAGTTACCAAAATTATTTACTCGAAAGCCACGGTTAATCACTGATCGAAAATATTGGAAAGCTAATGAATGTAGAAGCTGGCTGCTTTATTATGGTATACCATGTTTGGAAAACATATTACCTCTAAAGTTCTTAAAACATTTCTCGTTACTATCCGATGGTATTTGGATATTTTTGACAGCAAATATAACAATCAACGATTACAAGAAAGCAGATACAAAATTGTCACAATTTGTGGCTGAGTTTGAAAAACTTTATGGTGTCGCAAATATGGTATATAACGTACACCTGATCAATCATTTGGCGAATTGCGTTATGAACTGTGGTCCATTGTGGTCATACTCGAATTTTAACTTTGAACACAATAATGGCGTCTTAGTGAGCTATGTCAATGGCACTACCGACGTAGAAAAGCAAGTCGTTTCGAAGTACCGATACCAAAACCATCTCATAAAGAATAACCAAAGAAATGTTTTGTCATATCTTGAATATATTTCTACTTTTCGAAAGGTTAAAAATGTGCGAAATATTGGCAACGTGATTCTTTTAAATAAACCTACTTTGCACAACCTTTCAGATGAAGAAAAGCTAGTTCTTCGAGATCACATTGTGGTTAATTCTACATATGCTAATGAATATAAAAAGTTTATACTAAATAATCATATTTACTATAGCTCTTCGTATAACCGAGCTGAGCAAACTAATGATACTTGTGTTAAATTAAATGATGGTACATACTGTCAAATTGACCTAATATTAGAGCTTGATGGCGTTGTTTATTTATTAGTAACAACTTTCGACCCCGTCTGTAACAGTAATATAACTGGAATACATATGAACAGCCACTTAACATTAAGGAAAATATCATCCATAAATAAGAAATGTGTGCCTATCTCAAATATATTAAAAAAGTGTATATTTATTTCTACAAGTAATTTGATTGTAATTACTGAATTTCCAAACAGAATAGAATGTGATTAACTTAGGTAAAAAATTTCATTTCATTTGTGAAACAATATATTATGTAATATTTTTTATTAATTATGTTTCAGCTCTAACAACAAATCATACAGTTTCGTCATTATATTTAAAATCATTGATCACTTGGAAAATATTGTTTGGTATCATATGTTGTCTTAATGGTTCCGTCATGGTCTACATGCTTTCACTGTGGTTTTACTATGCTTTCGTTGAGGTCTCATAAAATCGTTAACTAAAGGACAACAATAAATCATGGTTTCATCTTGGTTTCATCATGGTTTCACAAGTAAGTAACTAGAAAAAATCATGATTAAAAATGTTTTCACTGTGATTTCATATGGATTCAATATGGTGTTAAAATGGTTTCAGTAAGGTTTCGTTAATGTCTTAAAATTCGATACGTAACCTTTCACAAAAATCATGGTTTTAATATGATTTCATTATGATATGAATTGGTTTCACTATGATTTCACATGGTTTCGATATGGTGTAGAAATGGTTTCAGTAAGGTTTGGTTAATCTCTAAAAATTCGATACGTCACCTTTCACGAAAAATCATGGTGAAAATTCATTCAATATGATTTCATTATGATATCAAATGGTTTCAATATGGTTTCACTATGGTGTTAATATGGTTTCAGTAAGGTTTCGTTAATATCTCAATCCGACAATGTGACATTTAGAAACAAATCATGGTTTCAGTATGATTTCAATATGGTATCATATGCTTTCAATATGGTGTCAATATGGTTTAACATGTTGTCATTGTGGTGTTATTCTGTTTAGTATAAATAAAACGTCTCATAACAAATATTAGCCATTCTCTCTTGAACCTCTGCGACGTAAACATCGCGCTTGGATATTAATTATACACAATACCATTTATATACATATAGCCATATATAGGTATAAAATGTCAAAGTTTGCTGTGGTTTCCTTACGGGAAACAAATATTAAAAAAATTGTTCCTGTTACTTTTATAAAAGATTATAAATCTTTCAAAACATATTTTCCTCAAGATGTCCATTTTTGCTATATTTCGGCAGAAATTACCAAAGACCCGGTTTTCGATTCGAAATATAAGACGAAATATGAAGAGGGTGATATTGGAGTGTTTAAAGTACATGTACTCCGCATATGTGGTAAATTATAGTGGTATTGTGTATTACCAAAACTTAATTACCTTTAAGATGTCTATTTTGAAACACACTTTTAAGTTAAAAAAAAAATTTTGGAATGATTAATTAACACTTTTGACAGATTAAGTATTTCCGAGAATTCTTAACACGCAAACAACAACACCAATAATTAAATATTTGTGAAATTGTAATTTTTTTTTAGGGAATAGATATCTCGTACGTAAATAATTTTTGGTGTTACCAATAATTAATTAGATTTTCCGCGCTACATTTTCCTTTCATTTTTTTTCCTTCCGTTCATCTGCAGATACAATGCAATCGGCAAGAGACCACTTGAAAACAAAGCGGAATGCAGCTCCACCGAAAAAACTGGCAGATCCGGTTGGGAATTCTGAGGCCGAATTAGAGCGGGCCTCCGCGATGGCGAAAAAACGAAAACGGTCAGATCTAGAATTGAAATCGTTGCAAAAACTACAAGCGGAGGAGAACGGCGAATACTTAAAAAAGTATTTGAAACAAAATGAGATGTCGATGCCGTCTCACTCGAAAACGCTGCCAAAATCCGCCAAATTGCCGAAACAAAGTCGTTTGATCTCGTCGTTTGATGCAGCTCCGCCGAAAAAACGGGCGGTAGTTGCAATAAAATCGTTGCCAAAATTACAAGATGAGATGTCCTCTCGCCTGGACAGTCCGCCACGAAAATGTTTCTCTCAAAATCCACCACAAACTCCTGGTAAGTAAATCAATAATTTAATATATTGCCCAAATTTTATTATTTTCCCGACAAAGGAAAAACAATTCCAGAATTAAACCGGAAAACCGACAACGAGCTACGATTGGAAGAGATTATTGAAGGTCAGCAAAAATACATTGCCGAATTAATGCAAAAAATTCGTCAGTTGGAAAAGGATTTGACTGATGAACAGCGGCGCAACAAAACGTTGCAGGACCAATTGTTTGCAGCCCCGGTGGTTCCAGCGGTGGCTCCACTGACGACGCAATCCACTGACAATATTCTGTTGCAGTATACAGTAAACGTAAGTCACAACTTAAAAATGTTTATTTTCATTATTTCAATGCTTTATTTTTAATTTTTTATATATAGGACATCGGCAACAAAGTCTACAGCAATGGCGTAGAAATAAGCCAAGTTCAAGAAGATATGCTCAGTTTGGCGAAAACGGACACTGCATTTATTGGCGATTTAGCATTTATTGTGTTCGGCGAAAAAGCTTTGCGGGAAAGTTCGTTCACTGGCGTTAAATGTCGCAACAAAAACGTTCAACCAAAACCAGCGCTGGACAAGAAGTTAGTCGATTTCAATTATGGCAAGTATTCTAATATTTACGGTTTTTTTTTTTTTTTTTTAATACATACCTAATTTTTTAGCACTGGCCAAAAACAAACTTCCCAAAATCAAAGCTGACGTGGTAAAGAAAGCGATTAAAGCCAAAATGATGAATATCAATCGAAGCCGAAAAAAGCCGGTTTTACCAGATACCGAATTAGACCGATTCAGGCAGGACAATTCGGGCGAAATTTTTGTCGTGGAGAAGATCAACAACCAAGACGTGCTCACACCTTTTGCCGAATTGTTGAAGAGAACAAACTCTGTGATGGTCGAGACGGCCGTTAATTCTGGTTCTGTTCTGGTTCTGGCTTCCGATATGGCGGCAGTCAATATGCCGGCCAATGTTGTCGATACTTTCGATGTGGCAGCGGTCAATTTGGCGGCCAATGTTGTCGATGATTTCGATGTGGCAGCGGTCAGTGTGGCGGCCAATGTTGTCGATGTGGATGCGGTCAATGTGGCGGACAATGTTGTCGATGCTTTCGATGTGGATGCGGTCAATGTGGCGGCCAATGTTGTCGATGATTTCGATGTGGCAGCGGTCAATGTGGCGGCCAATGTTGTCGATGCTCCCGATATGGCGGCCGTCAATGTGCCGGCCGACGATACTGGTGGTGTGGTGGTCGATGCGATGGCGGCCGTTAATTCTAGTTCTTCGACCGATAGTACTGATACGGGTGATTCAGATTATTCTGATAGTGGCGATACATAATATAATAGTGACGAAACTGTAAAATTACTGTATTTTCTTATTTTTTAATAGATCTTTAAAAATTACATAATTGATTTCCTTTGTTATTATTCTATCGCCAGGCTTGGCATTTCTACAGTTTTATAGCGGTTTCACAAATATCTTGTTAGGTATCATGATATTCGTACGGTTTCACAGTTGTCTCAAGGTATCAGCATGGTATTTATGATATCAGTACGGTTTCACAATTATCGTAAGGTATCAACATGGTCTTCATGGTATTCGTACGGTTTCACAGTTGTCTCAAGGTATCTGCATGGCGTTCATGATCTCAGTAAGGTTTCACAGCTCTTACAAGGTATCATCATGGTTTCAAGGTAGCCGCATGGTGAAACCATGCGGATACCTTGAATACCATGAAGATACCTTTAAGATCTGTTACTGCAATACCGACATGGGATTTAAGAGCAGTTTTCGAAAAATACTATGGTATCATCATGGTGTAAAACGGTCGAAATCAAACCATTGAAACCATGGAGGGGAAATGGTTTCAAAATGATTTCATTATGGTTTAAATCAGCCTTTTTTTTCCACACGGGTTATAGCAATGTGGCACCAATCGTCGAGCGTTAAACTGATTTTGAGCAGAGTATTTTGATGTTGGCATAGCTTAATTTGAGGCGTGCGGTCAGAGTCGAACCCACGTCCTTCCGATTGTCGCTCGACAGCTCTTACCATTTTTATTTTAATATTACATTTACAATATACACACAGTATAGATATGAAGCATGGAATTTTACGATTTTAAATCAATTGAATTATATTACAAGGAGAATTAAACGGTTTTAATCACCAACGCTAATTTTTATATGGTTGAATTTAAAGAAGATACTCATTAGAAAGATTTTGCCTCTGAATAATATCAGGCGTCCGGTGGGAGTCGAACCCACTTCCTTCCGATTGGCGCTCGACAGCTCTAACCACTAAGCTACGGACCTCCGGAAATTCTTCAAGTTTATCATCCATATGACCAACACAATGCGTTGTATAGTAGTGCTTGCACGTTATCGAGTTCTGGTTTAAGTTGTAACAACCACTTTAAAACTGATTTTGCTACTAGGGAGTTTTCAATGTGGTATCCCTAGCACCCGGTCATGAGTTCGATTTAATTAATTCATAATCAAAATTAATAATTTGACTGTTTTTTTTTACTTTCGGGTTTCGTACTCAGACCTAACAAGCCGAAGCCCTACTCAGTGTGCTTTTCGGTCGATATACACATCGCCTACTTGAATGTGGTCAAATATCTGGTGGTATCGCTAGATAAGAGACAAAAATTCAATGTACTCAATGAAAATGTGTGAAAAAAAGCCAGAGTAGCTTTGGGTATATCACGTTAGCTTCTAATAAAGAACTGGGAGCTCTGTCCTGATTCAATGCACTAGCCTTGCATAATGATTGTCAGACTAATGACAATATATGGTGGAAGACTGAAACGCTAGACAAGAATTCGCAATTAAAACCAACGAAAATTCAACGCTTGGCACTAAAACAGCACAAACAACGGCTATCGAAACAACACACTTCTGAACTTAACATCACTCCATTTATTTCAAGGTTGACATATATAAGTAATATGGGGTGACAATCTGACCTTACTTATTGATTCAGTAAAAAATATCCGTGAATACGATTTCAGCAAAAAAGATTCAGATTTCCACACCAAGCAGAAATGATTTAAAGAGAAGAACTCCCATGCTAGATGACTGCAACTCAATCTGGTACACAGATCGGTACAAGATGCAACAATGTCTTGGAGCTAAATTGTCTCCGCTGCAAAGTAAGCCAACCATTGAGAAATCTCACAACTGTTTTCAGGCTGAAATACATGTCATCGAGTACTGTGCTGGAGTAATTCTAGAATGAGGATAACGAGATCAGAACTTTACTATTTTATCAGACTGTATAATTTGAGATTGATTCAAAACTCGTTTAGAGCAACTTAAAAAATGTCAATGGTATATTTATAATGAGATTGTGAAGTGGTGTCTTTTATTTTACGGATCGAGTCCTCCTAACCCCACTTCAACCTATTAACATTATATTTGAATAGGGTGGATCGCTACACTACCTTGCCAAAATTCGTTAGCTTTCTCCTTACTTTACAATCACCTGAACCTGAATAAGGTATCGCTGATTGTAAAGTAAGAAAAAGCTGCATAAACTATGAATCGTATCACCTGCGCAGACATTCGGGAATGTACGGTCGATTAACTTCGGTTTATGTTTCGCACCAAACATTTTGATTTGTTCCCGGAAAGTTGATTTGTTTGAGAATAAATTTTGACTGTGGGGAACGATCGACTGACAAAAGAGCTTGCAATTCTTTCCTGATGTTTTAGAAGACTACGAAAATCGAGTGAAATGGTATCAATGTCAACTGACTGCGTTTCGTTTGATACTAGCCGTGAAAATGCGTCGGCAACGACATTTTCCTTATCAGGGATGAAGCGTAAGTCAGTTTTGAACTGTGACACACAATCCATATGTCGCGACTGACGTGGACTTCGCTCCGTTTTCGATGATAGACAGGCGATCAAAGGTTTATGATCAGTGAAGACTGACTCTCGAACTCTTTACATTCGAGAAAATACCAAAAACGTTAAACTGTCAGGTATATTGCGAGTAGCTCGCGATCGAACGTCGAATACCTCGTCTCTGCCGGTTCTAGCTTTTGAGAGAAGAAAGTAAGAACGTATGTGCCGTTAATGTGTTGTTGCAACACTCCTGCCACTGCACCGTCTAAAGCGTCAGTCGCGATACTAAAGGTAGCACCTTGCTTTGGATGTG
>JANTEX010256475.1:405-12244 GCA_024741295.1 Macrocera vittata | reverse complement strand
TTTCAGAAAAAAAAGCTTATTTTTGTTTTACTCAGAATTAAAATATATGTCAACATACCAAATTTCAAAACCCTATCTTAAAATTCAAGAAATTTTTTTTTGTCGTTCAGTGCATTCAGTAGTAAAGCTCTAAAAATAAAATGGAAGTTTCGTGGCGCCTCAACCTTTTCTTCGATTTGGTCTTTTAACTGTCCAATGCCGCTACAAAAAATACCCTGGGTAAAATCTGACCTCAAAGTCTCCACTGCGCATTTGCGAGTAGTAGCTGATTGGATGTCATGTCATTGATATACACCGCATATAATAGAGGTCCGAGCACTGATCCTTGCGGGACACCAAACAATAAAGTAACTTCATCGGCAAAGATTATCATCCATACCATCACAAAAAGATAAATTTACCAAATAACTTCGTGTAAGTGCAACCGCCGATGATGAAAATGAAAACAATCGATCTAATTTTTAGCAAAAGCGAGTATTTACAATTATATCAAAGGCCTTTGACCTGCTTAGGGTCAATTCCGCGAAATTTCATCTTTAACAACGCGGTTGTTGTACTATGTTCGGCTCGAAAGCCAGTTTGAAACACAGACGATAATCTTCTGCGATTAGGGTACTCACATATCTACTTTTTAACTATAATTTCAAAGATTTTTGAAATTGTATTGAGTATGTTTAATGGCCGATAGTCTTGCAACATTGACGTATTGGACTTTTAATATACAGAGATGACACGTACATGTTTCCGTAGCAGACGGAAAGGACGACGAAGTAAGAATAAAATTTAAAATGTGGGTCAAAGATTGAAGCGAGAATGGTGCAAGCATTCGAACAAACGACGACGAAACACCATCGAAAGAGGCCGATTTTAAACGCATAGTTTCCTCTTCAGTTTCGATCATCGATGCACCACGAAACGCAAATGATATAACAGTGTGTCCATCATCAGAACTTAAAACATCAATATCATTCAATTGTTTGTTAACGAAGTTAATCTTGTTGGATATATAATGATCAAGATAGCAGTGAAAGACGGCTTGTGTGGTTTACCACTGCTGACCAGATCAAGTTTTCGTAAATTACGACACATTGTTCATAGATTCGTTTTCAGTTTTGGATTAAATTAACGAGTTTTTGCGGGTCTTATTAGTGTAGTAGCACGATTCCGAGGCGATGATATTTATCACGCGCCACGTTTCGACGGCAGAAATTTTGCCGATATTTCGATACTACACAGCAAACAATCAATGTCTTTTTCATGTCTCAGCACATAGGTGACACCAACACCGAACAAAGATAGCATTATGATGACTTTTGTACATGTGTAAAAGCACAAAGAAACACTGCACTACTTAACGACATTCTCTGGATGTACTCCCGACACCATTTAAAGGAATACACTATAAATGCCCAAAAAATAACATCAGATGGCTTGCAGAACCAATGTCGAAACGATCTATATAAACCTTATCGTTTCGATGTCGTTAAGCGATGCCGTCGATCGCTTTACAAGAGGCGTTTAGTCCATTGCCATCGACAGCGTTTGGATATCTATACGCACACGTCTCGTCTTTGAAGGGATGTCTTAAAGACTTAAAAATGACATGATTTTGTTTACCGGGTAATGCCGACTTACTTTCCTACACAGTAGTCTTAAGAATTATGTGCAAATGATGTTGCAATACAATTTTTAGTCAAGTGGGAATGAAATCAAATTATTCTTGCTATCAAAATCCATCTGTTTGTCTGCTTTTGCCTTCAATTATTTACTAAAAATTCATTTGCTTTTGCAAATGACTGCTAATGACCGTCAAATCAATGAAAGTGACTCAAAAATGGATGAAAAAGACCCGCAATAGACCAAAAATTACTTGATTGGAAGTGACAGGAAATAAAAGAGAAAGTATCCGAAAATAATTAGAAGTGACCTGAAAGTGCTCCAAAAAATGATCCGAAAATGACTAGAAGGAACTAGAAATGCCCGGATTTTATAGAAGTGATTGAAAAAAGACTTAAAGTGACCAGGAAATAACTAGAAATTATCGGAAAATGACTGGAATTAAGCGTTAAATGAAAGTAATTCAAAAATGAGTAAAGCTCATCTGAAAACGAATATAAATCATCCGAAATGACTCTTAAATTACTGAGTGACCGAAATAGTAGTAAAGAAATGGACGCGATCAGTATATGACAAAAAAGACCGGCAAATTACTAAAAAGAACCCGAAAACGACCGGAAGTGATTTGAAAAAGACTAAAAGTTAGCCGAAGCGACTGCATGTGATTTGAAAAAAACTGGAACCTGGAACTGATCCAAAAATGACTGGAAACATATATTGTGCCCAAAATTAACGGAAAGTTATATAAATTTTGCTCTGGGTGGTAGCAGCCCCGACATAGCAGGGACTTCTTCGACTGTCGCGACAAAACTGCGCGGACGAAAAATATGAACATGCCAATTGCCAAGAGACAAATTCTGATGTATATTCCTTTTTGAAAATGTTGGAAAACACTTCTTCTCAACTCTTACTTGCATTTACTGGCTGATCCAAAAATCGTTGGTAAAATTATTAGGAGTGACCGAAACATGACTTAAAAAAAGAGACCAGCAAATTACTGGCAGTGATCCGATAATGGCTAGAAATTTACCAGAAAAAGACTGGAAGTAAGCGATAAATAACTGAAATGATCTTACAATGACTGTAGTGACCACAAAGTGACTAAAGTTGACTGGCACCGATCGGAAAATTAAGTGACCTAAGAATGAATGCGGAAATGACCGAAGAATGACTGGAAGTGACCATAATATGGCTGGAAAAGAATAAAAATAACCTGAGATATGTCTATTAGGGATTGAAAATTGGTAGCATTGATCCGAAAGCGACTGGAAGTGAAAATTTTGGAAACGACAGTAAAATTATTAAATGTGACCGAAACAGACTTTAAAAAAAGAGACCAGAAAATTACTGGAAGTGACTCAAAAATGGCTAGAAAATACCAGGAAAAACGGAAAGTGAGCGGTAAACTGATCCAAAAATGACTAAAAGTGTCCCGGAAATGTCTGAAAACTACAGACAAATGGCTGGTAGTAAGCAGAAAAGACCTGGCAGTGATCCGGCACTAACTGAGTATGACTGATTGTGATCAGGAAATGACTAGAAATGATCCGAAAATTACTGAAAAAGAGCCCGAAAACGGCGAAATTGATCCGAAAGAAGCTGAAAGTGATCCGAAAATGATTGCAATGGGTCCAAAAATTACTGACAGTGATCCAAAAATTTCAAAGACAAACTGGAAACGCCATAAAAGTGACCGAAACATGACTTAAAAGAGGCCCGAAAACTATTGTAAGTGACCCATTGCAGAAAAAGACTGGAAGTGAGCGGTAAATAACTGGAAGTGATCCCAAAATGACTGAGTCATCCGAAAATCTCTGCAAGTGATCCGCAAAAGACCGGCTTAATCTGAAAATGGATAGAAATGACTAGAAATCACCGGAAAATTAATATAAGTGACCGAAAACTACTGAATGACCGCAAAATGACTGAAAAGTGACCCGATAATGGCTGGAAACTACCGAAAAATGACTAGAAGTGATCCGTAAGTTACTGATAGGGATCTAAAGACGCCTGTAAGTGATCCGAAAATGTAGTAAGCGGAAAATACTTGATAGTGATCTGAAACTAACTGATTATGACTGGTTGTGATCAGAACATGACTAAAAATTATCCGAAAATTACTGAAAGGGACTCAAAAATGTCTGAAGTGATCCGAAAACGATTGAAAGTGATCCTAAAATGACTGAAAGCAATCCGAAAATGTCTGGAAATGACCCGAAAATAACTATAATGAACCTGAGAATATGATCCGAAAAATTTCTAAGATTAACTGGAAACGACAGAAAAATAAACCTAAGAAAAGAGACCAAAAAACTATTATAAGTGACCCAGAAGTGGGCAGAAAAGATTGGAAGCGAGCGGTAAATAACTGAAAGTGATCCGAAAATGACTGAAATTAATCTGGATATGTCTGAAAGTGATCTGAAAATGATCGGCATAATCCAAAAATAAATACAAGTGACTAGAAATGACCGGAAAACTATCAAAAGTATCTGAAAAATTACTGAGTGACCGAAAAATGACTAGAAGTGACTCAAATGGCTGGAAATAACCGAAAAATGCTGAAAGTATCCGGAAAATAACCAAAACTAACTCTGAAAATGACTGGAAGTTATCAGAAATGACTAGAAGTGATTTGAAATTTACTGAAAGTGATCCAGAAACGGCTGAAAGTGATCCGACAGTGAAAGTGGTAGTGAACAGAATATGGCTAGAAATGCATAGAAGTATCTTGGAATGTGTCTCTGAATAAAAGAAAAAGAGCCCTAGGCTAGAGTTGATCCGAAAGCGATTGAAAGTGATCCGAAATGAGTGAAAGTGATCCGGAAAATTACTGGAAGTGACCTAAAAATTTGTAGAACTTACCAAACAAAACTGGAAGTGATCCGCAATCACAAAATACCAGGCAGTGTTCCGAAACTAACTGAGTATGACTGGTTGTGATCAGAAAATGACTAGAAATGATCCGAAAATTACTGAGAAAGAGCCCGAAAATGGATAAATTTGATCCGAAAGGGGCTGAAAGTGATCCAAAAAAGACTGGAGTGATCCAAAAATGACTGAAAGCGATCCGACATTTTCTGGAAGTGACCCGAAAATAACTGCAATGATAATTACTGAAAGTGATCCAAAATCTTCAAAGACTAACTGGAAACGCCATAAAAGTGACTGAAACATGACTAAAAAAGAGACCGGAAAACTATTGTAAGTGACCCAGAAATGACCAGAAAAAGACTGTAAGTGAATAAAAGCGATCTGAAAAAGTCTGCAAGTGCCTCGAAATTGACTGAAAGTGATCCAAAAATGTCTAAAAGTAACTGGAAACGTCAGGAAAATTAATAGAAGTGACCAAAATATGACTAAAAAAAAGAGACTGAAAAATTACTCAAAGTGATAAAAAAAAAATAGAAATTAACAAAAAAAAACTGAAAGTGAGCAGTAAATAACTGGTAGGGATTTGAAAATGTCTGGAAGTAATGACTGATATAATCAGAAAATGAGAAGAAGTGAAAAGAGATAAGAAAGAGATAAGAAAATTAATGAAAGTGACTAAAAAATTGCTGAGTGACCTAAAAACTACTGGAAATGACCCGAAAATGGCTGAAAGATACAGAAAAACGGCTAGTAGTGATAAGACTGTTGATCGAAAAATCAATGGAAGTTACCGAAAAATGACTGCGGAAATGGTTGAAAAATGTCTGGAATATGCCTGAAAATGAACAGAAGAATCAATTATGCCTGTAACTGAACGAAAAAGAGGCCGATGGCTAGACTTGACCAGAGAGAGGCTGATATATCTAAAAATGGCTGAAAGTGATCTAAAAATGACTGAAAGCAATCCGAAAATGTTTAGAAGTGACCCGAAAATAACTGGAAAGGACCCGAGAATCACTGAAAAGATCAAAAAAATTCTAAGACTAACTGGAAATGACAGAAAAATAAACCCTAAAAAAAGAGACCGGAAAACGGTAAATAACTGAAAGTGATCTTAAAATGACTGAGTCATCTGGAAATATCTGAAAGTGATTCGAAAAGGATCGGCTTAATCCAAAAATAAATATAAGTAGAAATATAAACGATGAAATTAATGAAAGTATCTGCAAAAATACTGAGTGACCGAAAAATGACTAGAAGTGACTCGAAATGGCTGGAAATAACCGAAAAATGTCTGGAAGTATCCGAAAAATAACTAAAAGTTATCCAAAACAAACTAAAAATGACTGGAAGTGATCATAAAATGACTAGAAGTGACTTACAATTTACTGAAAGTGATCCAGAAACGGCTGAAAGTGATCCTAAAACGGCTGAAAGTGACTAAAGAAAGCTATCGAAATATAAGTGGTAGTGAATAGAATATGGCTGGAAATGAATTCCAGTATCTTGGAATGTGTCTCTGAATGAAAGGAAAAGGGCCATAGACTAGAAATGACCCGAAAACGACTGAAAGTGATAAAAAGACTGCTGATCCAAAAATGATTGCAAGTGATCCGAAATGAGTGAAAGTGATCCAGAAAATTACTGAAAGTGACCCAAAAATGGGTAGAACTTACCAAACAAAACTGGATGTGATCCGAAAATGACTGAAGTGATCCGAAAATGCCTGCAAGTAATCTGAAAATGGCATAATCATAAAATAAATAAAAGTGACAGAAATGACCGAAAGATTAATAAAAGTGACCGAAAATGACTGGAAGTGATCCGAAAATAGACGAAAATTACCGAAAAATTACTGGAAGCACAAATAACTGGAAGTAACCCGAAAATTACTAGAAGTGATCGAAAAATTACTGAAAGTAATCCAGAAACGGCTGAAAGTAATCCAACAAGGGCTGGAAGTGATTCGAAAATGATTGGAAGACAAGAAAAAAGATATACATAATAGATTGTTATTAAAATGCAGAAACACTTTTCTAACTTTGTAGGGTGGGAAATCTTTTTGGAATGTCTGGTATTTACGCCTTGTAACATGTTCTCTGAATATAATTTAATCTATTACAGTTTTAATCAGACATTTTCAGTTAATTTTTCCTTTGGCAAACAAAAAGTAGTCTGGTAATATCTCCTTTTTTCTAAAATCAGGCATTCCTAAAACTTTATTTTTCCAGTTTTAGTTTGTATTTATTGACTAAATTATCAGATTCCGTTAGCATTTGTTTTATAGACTTAAAGGAATCCATTTTTTAATTTGTGTTAATTATTTTTAAGTTTCTGATTCGTAAGTCTCAGTTTAAGGTCTACGGTTCTATCTGTCGTCAACGTTGCCCTAAAAATGCACGTAGTTCCAACTTCAAGTCGTTACACAAACAATAAAATTAATATTCTTTCAATAGTTTTTTTAATTGGTGAATTTATTCGACATTAACTGTTCGAAATATTTACAGTAAATAGTGAGTAGTTATGTAAACGTATTTATTTATTTATTTGTTTTTTTTTTTTTTGGAAGAAGCTTCTTAATTGACATAATTTGTTAATCTTATTTAATTTAGTGAGAGATACATTTATAATTTCAATGTAAATGTCTAGATTCAGGGTAGAATTTTAAAATTGTAATTTAAAAACACAATCATACAAATAGGATTAATACATCGTAAACGTTTCCTAAATACTATTATTAATAAATATAATATAGAGACTAGCAATAATTAACGAAAAACAAAAAACTTTTAACTTTCATTTCTTAACTATACAAATAAATATTTATGACAAGAACATCTTTCATAGAAAATACGCTTTTGGACTAATCCTATCAATTGACAATTTTCTTTCTTTTTCTTTACGGCCTCCGTCTTGATCTATCACTTAAAGCACAAACGTTTCGACTTATGCACATTTAATCCGAATTGCGTCAGAAATTTTCGTCCACATGCTGTACAAAAAAACAAGTACTTACCGTTCAGTTGGCATTTCTTCAAATTTGCATGTAAACTCAAACCACCTCGCGAAGCAAATGTTCGTCCACAATTGGTGCATACAAATTTGCGCGATGTAACGCTCATGTTTCCGCATTCACTTCGGTGCTCTCGCATTTCGCGAGCAGTTTTGAACTTTGCCGGACAAGTGTTACACCGGTGCAACGGCAAATTGTGGTTTCGCAAATGTCGCCTCAATGCAACGGTATTGCCAAACTTTTTCGTACACAAACTGCACGAAATCAATTTGCTGTCTCGATGAATGTTCATGTGATACTGTAACTGATGGTCCCAATGGAATTTTTTATCGCAAACATCGCACTTGAGCAATTGCTCTTCGGTGACACCGTTTTCGTTGGTCTTGTTGATAATTATCGTACCGTGATGGGTGGCTATGTGCAATTCGAGACTCTCGAAATCCGAACATTTTCGTCCACAAATTTCACATGTTCTCAACTGTTTCATATGCATATACATGTGCGATTGTAGCGTTGTTTTTGTTGTGAATATTTTTTCAGCATTAGTGCCACCGCTTTGGAAGCATATGTCACATTTGTAAAATTCGTATAGTTTCTGTTTTGGTTTCGGTTTCGGTCGGCTACGTTTAACCGTTGTTTCAATACAAACTTTAGTCGGCGATCTGGTTATATCGTCAATGTTCACAATTGATTTAGTATCATTAAAATGGCTGAATATGAACGATTTGTCCATTGATTTAGTCTCGACAGTTTTTGGAGCGATTATCGATAAGACTGCCGTTGTGCATGTATCACGGATTTCGATTTGTGGCTCCGTTTTTATGTTTAACTGCATCCAGTTTGACTGTGTGGGCGCATCGAAAGAATAAAATGTGTAAACACTCACAGGTGCTGCGCCAATCTACATATATACATACCTTAGTTTCGTGGGCTAGTAAATGGCTGTCATAGGCGTCTTTTTGTTCGAAACATCCATAGCAAACATGGCAAGTAAACGGATACTTAATGCAATGCTTAGTCTCTCTGTAAGCAACAACAACAAAAAAAAGGTGCGAAATTAATGGCACAACTTGTAGCAATATTCCAAGGACATCTCTTACAGATCGATATTCGCTGAAATTTTCCGTAACAATACACACGGTTGCCATTCTTCGGTAATGTGATTGAATCCAATCGATAATAGTTGTTTTTCCGGTGATCCTTTAATCATCTTTGGCTTAGGTGTTTGTTCAGTTTTCAAATTAGTTTTACTATTAATCAATTTGGCACCTACGAACAAATCATTGGAATCACAATTTGCCGTGCCATTGGAAGATGGTTGCATAACGGCCGGCTGAAATTCTACATAGTCAACAGTTCCATTTGAAATCCGTTCGGATTTCGGTTTTTGTTTCGATCGGTTTCGTTTCTTTTTCTTAAACGGTAATGGTGGTGCATTCTCATCAGCAGCAGCAGACGCAGCAGACCCCGCAGTTAGAGTGGCCGTAACGGTTACGACTTTCGGTTTGTGCTGTTGCGTTGATTTAATTTCCAGCATAAATGATTTCTCTCGGGCGATCAATTTTAATCGCTTTTCCAGGATTAGATTTGACGATATACACAATAGGCGAAATGTATTGTATTCGTTAAGGTTTTTTGTACAATTGGCGCACAAAAGTGTTGACAGACCATCGTCAACCGATATTTGAATTGAAGTGAGATTTTGAAAAAGTTCATCTTTTCCCATCACAAACAATGGTTGTAAATCATTTCCAGTTGACAAACAACCGCGACACAGTCGCATTGTTTTAAACGATTCCGGCAGAAAACTCATTATTTGGCCGACGTTCAATGCATATGGAGAGCAAGTTTAGTGGCTTGTAAATATGCTATAAAAATATATATTTTGAAATTATAGAACTTTTACACAAATTTTTAAACAATGAAATAAAAGAACAATGAATAGAAAAAAAGATGCATAATTTTATACTGTTCGTGTACACTTCACTATAGTTCACTACTGAACTGACATCACAAAAAAATAAAGTGATACTAGCATGCGCCTGCGTGTTTTGTGAGAAATTGAAAAATAAACAGAAGCTGCCGCTGGATTTTCATGTCCCATTGCAATAAAATTTTATACAAATGTGCGTTAACATAACGCGTTATGTGAAGATAAAAATTAGGCTTCATTCAGAATGTTTTGTTTTGTATAATATTTTGTTTTGTTTTATATTATATGCTTAAATTGTATAATAATTTATTTTTTATATATATATATATATATATATTATATACGACAATAATTAATGGATTTCTATTTTAAAAATTTAAATAGTTTATTACAGAGTTTATATTTAACTATAGACATTTATGTATAAAGATCATTAAAATCGGTCTATAGTTATTAAAGTATCTTTAGATGATTTTAGATAGTTTTAAAATTGGTTTTCTTAATTAATGATACTTTTGAGAATTAAAATTTGAAAACTTTAAAATATCTAAAATATTCTCAAAAGAGCATAAAGTTATCTAGAAGGAAACAAGATTTATAGAAAAAATTAAAATAAAATCGACTAAAACAAAAACCGCTCGGTAGATTATATTGAAATTTGGATTATACATTGGTCCTTTAAATAAAGATTTTAAAACAGATTGAAGCTTTTGAAGAACCGTGATGTTCTAATCTCTTTGGAAATTTAGTTAATTATGTCATTGTAGTTATGTTTCGGTGTTGTCTTTTTTTATTTCAAGGCTAATTTCAGTGAAATATATATATTGATTCCTTCGACTTCGAAAGAGAGTTTGGAATTGATAGCCTAAGCTTTTCTTAGGAAGCGATTCACAAACTGATTATTTGAAAATTTAAAGTTTTTGTTTTTCCAGTGAGGTACAACATTTTCTTTTGACGATACGTTTAAGTACATAAAAGGTACACTAACTTCTGAGAGTTTGGAATTAAAAACCCAAAGTTTTGTTAAGAGTGAATTCACAAATTGATTATATGAAAATCGAAATTTTTCGTTGTTAAAGTACATAAATGCTACATTTACTTCTGAGAGTTTGGAATTAAAAGCCTAAAGTTTTCTTAGGAGGTAATTCACAAATCGATTATACGAAAATCGAAATTTTCGTTTTTCCAGTGAGGTACAAAATTTTCTTTTGACGATACGTTTAAGTACATAAAAGGTACATTGACTTTTGATAGTTTGGAATTAAAAGCCTAAAGTTTTCTTAGAAGGTAATTCATAAATTGATTACTTGAGAATCGAAATTTTCTGTTTTTCCAGTGAGGTACAAAATTTTCTTTTGACGATACGTTTAAGTACATAAATGGTACATTAACTTCTGAAAGTTTGCAATTAAAAGCCAAAAGTTTTCTTAGGAGGTGATTCACGAATTGATTATGCGAAAATCGAAATTTTTCGTTTTTCCAGTGCGGCACAATATTTTCTTTTTACGATACATTTAAATACATAAAAGGTACATTATCTTCTGAGAGTTTGGAATTAAAAACCTAAAGTTTTGCTAGGAGTGAATTCACAAATTGATTATATGAAAATCCAAATTTTTCGTTTTTCCATTGAGGTACAAAATTTTCTTTTGACGATACGTTTAAGTACATAAAAGGTACATTAACTTCTGAGAGTTTGGAATTAAAAGCCTAACTTTTTCTTAGGGGGTGATTCACAAATTGATTATATGAAAATTGATATTTTTCTCGAATTTTCAGTGAGGTACAAAATTTTCTTTTGGTGTCAGGTTTAAATACATAAAACCTTAACTTCTGAGAGTTTGGAATTGATAGCCTAAAGTTTTCTTAGAGGGAGATTCACAATTTTTTTGTATTTCCAGTGGGGTACACAATTTTCTTTTGATATCAGGTACATAAAAGGTACATAACCTTCTGAGAGTTTGGAATTAATAGCCTGAAGTTTTCTTAGGGGGCGATTCACAAATTGGTTATATGAAAATCGATATTTTTCGTATTTCCAGTGAGTTAGAAAATTTTCTTTTCTTCTTTTAAAGTCAGATTTAAGTACAGAAAAGGTACATTAACTTCTGAAAGTTCGGAATTGATAACCTAAAGTCTTCTTAGGAGTGATGTGCAAATTGATTATATAAAAATCGATATTTTTCTCGTATTTCCAGTGAGGTACAAAATTTTCTTTTAATGTCAGGTTTAAGTACATAAAAGGTACATTAACTTTCTTTTAATGTCAGGTTTAAGTACATAAAAGGTACAATAACTTCTGATAGTTTGGAATTGATAGCCTAAAGTTTTCTTAGGGGGCGATTCACAAATTAATTATATGAAAATTCAAATTACTAAATATTTGCTAAGTTTCAATTTTT
>JANTEX010256364.1:0-12245 GCA_024741295.1 Macrocera vittata | reverse complement strand
ACTAATGAACATTTATGTTTTATTTTTTTATTTCGGAGCTACACATAACAAATTATGTAAAATTTCAATGAAAAGTAACTGAGATATCACAGTTCTAGCTAAAGTCTGTAATACAGTAAAGTGCAATGGATTAATGAAAAATTAAATTTTTGGCTAACTCATCAAGTCAGATAGATCAAAAACTGTTCATCTGACTGCACGCTTTTATATTTTTGTAAAAAACAACAATTGATTATTTAACGTTAAATAGGCACAGACGACGCGACGGTTTAAAGTAAAATAAAATTGTATACACGTATAATACATACCAGGTTTTATACATATGTATTGTACATATGTACAATTCTGTATTATACAGTCGTATGTAATACGTTGTCAACCCTCCGTACAGCAAATATCAATGCAACAATAAATGTTGAACTGCAGTAGTCTATTTCCGCTTTGAATATGATAATTGTATCAAAGTATTATTAGTTGCTGCTAAAATCCGCGTCGCTTCATTAAATAACATGACAATATTTGACTGAAATTAAAAGCGGCCGGCTGTTTTGGCAAGTAGGTACGTGAAAACGATAAAAGAAATGCACGAAATCAATATTTCGAACACAACGTTGTAGTCTGATTCCAAAACTGTGTTATTCTAAATTCGGTCTGAAACATGCAAATTCAAACCATATGTAGCAAATAGAATTGGAGAAATTGAAGAAAAATCCAACAATCAAGACTAGAATTGGATTTCAACGAAATTAAATATGTCTGACGATGCTACAAGAGCGAGTACAAGAGATTCTAAGCCAAGTGATTTCAAGAAAAATAGTCGGAGGTTTTCTGGACCAGATTTTTTGCGCAAAAGGAAAATTTGATATTTGAAGACATCAGTTAAAATGAATTAACCATTGAAGAAGTTAACAGCTCGAAAAAAGCACTACCGTGTATTGGAAACTATTCGTCGCGATTATTTCTTATAAGAATAACTTACGATTTATGAACAAATTAAAGAATTGATGGTTGAAGAAATATTTAAATAAGAACAAATATGGTGGAAAAATGTGCAAAAACATTGTCTTAAACTGTTTAAAGAACAACCTTCCGAATTTTCATATTTTTTTTGACAATAACGGTGTAATACGGGTTAATGGCCGGGTATCAGAATCATCACATTTGAATGAAAATCCATTTACAATTCTTTTACTGAATTTGTATCATCGTAAAGCAAACCATCATGGTCAAGAGCGAGTAATTATTGAAATAAGGCAAACATATTTCATACTTCGAGTCAGAACTGCACTGTGAGCAACATGGCATAACTACCAATAGTGTAAAACTCGATGAGCAATACCACATGCCCCATTTATGGCAATGTTACCGACAGTTAGAGTAACAAAGACAATTAGACCATTTTGTCAAGTTGGGATGGATTCTTTTCGAACGTTAGAAGAATTGAACAACTATACGGATTGCTTTTTGTGTGCATAGTGGCTGTGCATCTGGAAATGGTATCATCTTTAACAATGGGCTCAACCATTTTAGCAACTCTTCAAATTATTTTCCGATAATGAAAATAATTTAAGAGTTGCGGACAATGAATAAAACCGTTGATGGACAGAAAGCTAAGTGACAAGGGAATAAAATAAAATTTTATTCCACCAGCAACTCCACATATGGACGTAAGTTGGGAACGTTTCATCAAAATTGCTATTCAAACTGTTTTGAAAGAACGAACACCATCGGATGAAACTTTGAAACCAGAATTTGTAGTAGCCAATGGTAAATAGCCAACCACTTGCATATGTTCCAGTTGATCCAGTTGAACTAGAAGCACTGATGCCGAACCATTTCTTAATTGGCGCGTCATCAACAGAAAACAAGCTTTGTGGAGTATTTGATGATGCAGATTTGGTATCAAGATGACAGTGACGTATTGCGCAGAGACTAAGTGATCAGTTTTGGTCAATATGGATCAAAGACTATATTCCAACATTGACACAGCTGGGGAGCGGCTTACTCACTGATCCAATATTACGATTATAAATGACTGTGTGTGACAAACGTTTGACGGTCAATTTGGGACTACGTCGACCATTTACAAGGAATTTCATAATTTCTGACATAAAATCACCGTTAATTGGTTTCGATTTCTTAAAACATTACAATTTAATGATTAATGTAAAAAATGACAAATTAATCGATGGCAACACGGGTATACGAGCAGAAACTATACAATCATCTGGTGATGCCGAATTATATGCAATAACGACATATGACATCAACGATCCGTTTGCAAAAATTTTGAACGAATGAAATGAAATGGCGACTACCGCCCATGTGGTGACTATCGCGCATTAAACAAAATCACGGTGCCTAATAGATTTTTTCGTCAATCGATTTTCCATCAAACTCCGATCAAAGAAGCTGATATTCCGAAAACAGCAAATGACGAAATTTCTCACTTTTGCTTTATTAAAATGTGTGGCAATCATCAACCACTCAAAATTGAGGTTCTGACATACAAGCAATGGAAAGGGATTTATTGGAACGATTTTGAATAGGACATTGTGTGCAGTCTTTGGTTGATGGGACTCCTTTACAGAAATTCTTCTTAATATATTCAATCTGCGATCTTTTATATATATCTCAATTTTAAATTACCATAGCTGAAGAGTTGCCTTGCTTTACTCTAAATTTTGGCTAATTTTTTGAATCAGGATAACACATATGTATGTATTCCAAATCAAAACAATCCTTATTAAATCTGTCAGGCTGCTCCCACCTCGGTGAACTTACGTTATTTTCATGCCATTGTTCATAAAATTGGTTAGAAATGGTTGTCCAATTAATGTCCAGGACTGGTGTGGGTCTAACTTAGGCTCTTTTTCTGACCACGAATCTATTGATGTTTCAGTGCGAGGAACAAAGGAACTTGCACTTCCGTAGAGAAATCCAAAAAGAACTAACTGGGATAGTTTTAGGACGGAGATGAGCGCTCGCCTGTCATTGCCTGAGTCTCATATTATCGGAAGCACTGACTTGATTGTTCACACCGCTTATCTACAGGAAAATATTGTAAGGTCCAATGAAAGATCTTGCCCACTTTCAGGAACGTTTGGATCCAAGCGCTAAGCTTGCTGGACTCGAGCAATTATTAAACTCAAAAGGGGCCGCAAGAAAACTGTAGAACAAATCTACTCGTATGAACAACAAAAAGGGTTGGCTCGAGTACAGGGGCGCTCATTGAGCGTTCTAAAAAACAGTTACGCTAAGTAAACGTCGATCATTTCAAATCTTTTGTGAAGGAATCGAGGATACTCGACACATTTCGCGACTTACGAAGGTTTAAGGCAAGCGAAATTGGACACCGGTCACAACAACTTTAGGTAAGATGGAACATGCACTTCATCTGCCCAGAAAATGAACATATGCTCTTCGTCCATTTCTCTGGTTCCGTAGTTCTAAGACATGCACGTGTGTACAACATGAGTCAGTACTCAAAAACTGCGCAACTATCATATCAGAAATTAAGTTCAAATGGGCGGTAGAGTCGTTTGACTCTTATAAGTGTCGATGGAATATATCCGGTCTTCATAAAGGAGGGACTGATGATTCTCATGCCGCACTTACGTCCCATACCGCACTTACCACCCTTGTCGATAATGGGTGGATATATTCCAAAAGTTTTGAGGAATACCCGAGTTGTCATTATTCCAACGTTTAGAGTCGCTGGGGACTTTAGACTTATAAGTCTGACCCCAAAAATTATTCTTAAAATTATGAAAAGGGTCATAGACCGAAACATCATAGACGTATCGTTTGTTTCGGTGATATTGAACCAGTACGCATATATGATCGAAAAACCCATTGACTCTGCGCTGCACCAACTAGTGACTAGAATCGAAAAAGCTCTGGATGCCAAGGATTGCTCTGTGCGCCTTCTTGGACTTTGACTTGGCTGTAGCATCTATAAGCCAAGCGGCTAAGGCTCACAGTATCGAGGAAGCAATTGTCTGCTGGATAATAGCAATCGGGTTATTACCGAGATGGTTGGTAATTATCTGACGGCAGTTACAAACATAGGATAATCACAAGAAGACGTCCTCTCTGCTCTGTCATGTATCTTATAGTGGATGACCCAGTTGGACGTCTGAAAAGGTCATTTATTTATACACAGCCATATGGGGATGATATAGCAATCCTAATATGTGACAAAGGTAAAATACTTAGAGCTCACATTGGACAAGAAACTTAACTAGTCCGAGCACTATCTTCAAAATGCAAGAAAGTCCGACTCTCCTTTTGGACGTGGTGGTTCACACCAATTCAGTGTCGAAGATGCTGAACTCAGTGGAACACATGGGTTGCACTGCAATTACTGGAGCAATGAAAAGTACCTCTGCAGTTGCGATGGAATTGTTGCTGGCACTATTGACGCTGCCGCTTGCGATCAAACGGGAAGCGTTTCTAAGTGCGACCCGATTAAAGAAGGACAGACACGGTCGAAACTTCAGGTCATCGCACTATATTAAACTACATATCGGACGTGAAGGATAGGCTGGCTGCATTGGATCAAATTGGCCAAATATATGGCTTAAGCGAGCCTCGTAAGATTGTCCTCCCGTTAGAGTATTGGTAAGATATCAGGATGTATGTAATGGTAACGCTGGTGCCGGAAGTCATTTTACAAATATGACTTCAGGCTTTTCGCTTCCAATGGGATCTACCTTTCAGACAGAGGTGATGGCGATAAAACTCTCTGCGTTCTCCCAGAACTGAAACCACTGACTGGTAAATCAATTGCCAATTGCTTCGACTCCAAATCTAAAATAAAGAAATTGGAGCCATCAAAGTGAGATCAGGATAGTACTTGATTGCAGAAGAGCTTTGACCGCTTTATATTCGGGGAACCAGGTTAGCCTTATGGGTGTCTGGTTATTCAGAAATAGAGGGCAATGACGGACTGGACATCACACAATTTTACCGTACAGCTTGGCACTTTGGCCGTCAGTTTAAGTCTTCCTTTTAAACAATTTTCCAATTTAACATCTAACACCCAGTTTGATACTGCTTGATGTGAGAATCGAACTCACGACTGCAGCAGTACCAGCGTCTAAATGTGTGCGCATTCAGCACCGCAGCTGCTTACAGGGCAATGAAATAGCCGACGATCGCCAGGGATCAGAAATCAGATTTTTTTGCCCAGAACTAGTTGCTGGCTATCCACTTTGAATGATTACGAGTGAAGTGGATCCAATCTTTCAGAGGAATCACATGTTAGCTTGATGCTCTGGCCGTACATGTAACCAAACGAGAAAGTTTATCAACAGTCTGGACAGAAAACTTATGCAGGACCTGCTTTTCTTAAAGAAACCCACAATTGGTGTAATTACCAGTCTACTGAGCATTTCATAAGACCCGATATGTGACAAATTATTATTATTTGTGAATGTCCTGTTCAGAAGTCGGGATGAGTCCATTTAGACCTGTGTTCCTGCAGAGGCAGGCTTGCATAAACGCCGTTCTATACTGCCCCGAAACGTCTATGATGATCATGATGATGAGGATAGCTTTCCTTATAGTTCAAAGATCTTCTGCTATAGTTTCGAGTCTATTGGCGTCCCTTAGTTCATCTACTCCTACCAGACCCGCAGTCAGGAAGGTGTTATAAAGATTACAGTTGGTTGAGAATGAAGAACAAAAGGCTAGCTATATCGAGCTAAAAACATATTCGGCGATAGTCGGACATCGAGATTTCATCAGATACATGCTAGTTAATTAATTAAACACTGAGTCTGCTCCTAGCTACAGTAATATTTAGAATATCGATTCTATTTTACGTATTAAAAGTGGGAGTGTCACTAACATTATTCACAATTACCTTAAAGAATTATTTATTTGTTTAGATATCAAAGTTTTTGCTGCTGAGCTTGAAATGAGTAAATCAATTCTCTAGGGCAGAAAAAAATTTCACAAGTGGACAGAGTGAGTTAACTCTGGAATATTGTTTCAATATTCCAGATATATGTTATACTGATGTTCCTTCAGCTTTAAGGTGGCTCTCTTTGAGTTAGGGTCGGGTTGATCTATATGGACTAAATGGGGAAACATTATGAATAGAAATCTCAGCATAGAACCAAGAAAAAACACAGATTAAAACCTATGAATAGTAATAAGCAACAGAAGAAAGCGTAGCGACACACCTTCAGAGGCTTCTGTGAATGCATATCTTAAACAACAAGATTGCAAGATTTTAGGGGTGTGTACCAATTGTCGAACACGACAGGCCATATCCACCTTCCAACTATTCAAGATAACAGAATTTGAAAGAATGGCGTTCATATAAAAAAAAACAATTGAAACTCACTCAGATCGACGCATTGTAACCATTGTCTCGAAAAAGCTGAAAAGGACAGCTCAAATATAAAATCTTTCAGATCGATTAATGAATTAGTCTAACATCATTTTCAAAACACAATACGATACAGAAATTAATAGTTAAAAACGTAAGACAATATGCCGTAAGACTGCCACAGAACTATTTCAGCTTCTCAGGCACTTAAAGAGAAAGCATTGAACTTCAAGAAGATATGTGTATTCCTATATATTGAATGACTACCACATTAAGAGGAAAATTGTGCAAACCGTCACCAAAATCACAATAGAACTTACTAGATATTAATAAAAGGACGGAAAAACATTTGAAGAAAAATCGAGGATAAAATACCTTCGGCTTCGGTATAAACATATTGTAATGGTTTTAACGGTACAACGGCTAAAATGCCTTTGCTATTCTTATAACTAGAGTTAGAGAAGGTGCCGCAACTTACTTGTATGTGTGTAGTTGCAGCAATAAGAGTTTGACCAAGACTGTAGCAATGGAGGTCTTACTACAAATATTTTGTCACACACAGCTACAGAATCAATAAAAGAACCTTCTTAAGCTTAGCTGAGTTGTTGAAGTTCACAGCTATCTAGCAGTACAACTATTCAAAAATTCAAAAAACTCCTTCTAATATGCAGCATGATTTATCAAACCCTAATTGAACGATTTTACTGCTCCCAATATTGTTTGTATTTAGTTCAAGCAATTTTTAAGAGTGTCTTGCATAACCATATTTGTACAGTGTCTTGGCATAACTAAAACATTTTTTGGTCCCTTTAGATCCGAGCATGCCTCATAAGTTCATAGTCTCTCTTATACCACGCAGTTAACTCTTGTTAAATAGGATCCCTACTCAGTTTTCGAAACACGTTCATATCGAACAACAATAGTCTTATGCTTTTGATTTTTGTAACAAACATACAGCAAGAATTCACTCTGAAAAGCATCTCATTTCCATACATACGTAGCATATTGAAGTATTACACAAAAAAATCTCATCGTATGATACCTTTCCTCGTGAAAGAGGTTACACATTTTCATTATTTATCGCCGTTTTCAGTCTGCTGGGATATCATTGCGGCAGGACTAAAAACAAAAGAAAAACAAAGATCAATGAACCATGTAACATAGGCGGAAACATATACGTATTACATGTGCACATACTAACAGGATGACCAGAAGTTCAGAAAGGGTCAAAATTCGGTTAACTTTTGGAAACGTGCACATTTAAAATGTCCAACAGAATATCTAACTAAATAGCAACTCGAATATTAAACAGTAGTCTATATAGTCCTACAAAAAACGTATAGATATACCTGACAACGAATATTTGGGTCTGTAACATACCTAGTGCTAGATATTCCATATTCTACTCGTACGTCTACACAACAACATCTATAAATAAAATTTGTGCTGTGAGGCTATGTAGGTGTATAATACTAATCCCAAAGGTTGGCATAAATCAACAGAGCTATTTACAATAAAAGTCGTCGGCTATATATGTTGCGGATATGCCAACACTACTACGGAGCAGTGGCGAAGCTGAGTATCATGGTGCTCGGGGAAAGATTTATTTTAGGCGTCGCCACGTCTAAGTGTTATGTCGCTGACCTCATGTTGCAATCGTTAAGCAAAAGAAAACAAAAAAGCCTCGTTGCCCAACGTCAATTCACTGGTGCGGCGGCCAACACAAAATTTGCACTATTTAAGTAGCAGTTTACAGTTTTTTTTAAAAAGATTTTGCGAATACCAGCACTAATGACAATTTTTTATAACCTTTTTTCATATATTTTTTTCATTTTGGGATATCCTAAGAACATGGATCAGACCGATCGCCTTGCTGATACCCTCTCTCTCTCTACGCCACTGCTTCGAGGCTATACGAGTACTAAACTACGAAATACCATATCTACTACAAAACATACCTTTATTTATTTGGTTTACATATATACATATACATCATCCAGCCTCCTTTTCGTGTATTACATAACGTGTGTGTATAGTTGCCGAGAAAAAGTCTGACCTTTAAAAGGCTGTTTTATGCTCCGGGGAATACCAGTTTAGGCTCGTACGAACAGACAACGCAAATGAGATTGTATATATTATACAGCACCAAACATATTTTACCCGTTACAAACCCGGCCAAATGAATTGTATTTCTCTTCTATATTGGATTGTCAAAGTAATTTGAAGATGACCGGTCCAATTATTGTAAAATGTATTTTTGCCAAAGTTAGTGAACTTTTGTGGTCCCAACGCACTATTATTGTCAATTTGAAATGGAAAATAACATTTTCGATGCGCTTAACGGTATGTATTTTGTTGTCCTGTTCTACACACATAATGCATATTATATATTAAACGATTTACCTTGTATAGATGATGTAGGAATCTAATCCCGAATGACCGTCATTTAAAGAAGTTATATAGGTACCTCGATAAATTGTTTACCGTGTCAATATGTAAGTATGTACAATAGGGTGGGTCGTACTTAAGTAACTGCAAAATTTCATTTGACACGTCAATATAGATAAAAAGGACGAGAGCAAAGGGAACGAAATGGACGAAATCAAAAATGATGAAAAGGACGAAATGGATAAGGACGAAAGTCATTTTCGTGTAAAATTAAGTGAAATATGATTAAATGTTTTAGGATGCACATACACTGTACTATTGATATGAAAAGTCAGATCAAGACCTTTGCAGCAAGTACAAACACGGTTTTTCGTGCCTTCTCCAGCCTTTTCATACTTTAATTACCTCTCATGCCCATATTAATCCTTAAAATTATTTACACCTTTTAATATAGATTACTCATTACTTTTTTACGAGCCCCACTCGATTTTTTTGTCCTTATCCTTACGTCCTTTTCGTCATTTTTCATGTCTTCCTTTTTGATGTCGTCCGTGTCGTCCTTCATATCCATATCCTATTCGTCCTTTATTATTTGTATCCTTTTCGCCAATGTTCAAAAAAAACCTTGTCCCAGCTTCCCATAGATTATTTGCTCTAGTCAGAAGAATCACCCTCAAATCACATTGATAATGTAATGTGTAACGTTTATTTCCAAAACACGAAAGGTATTGAAAATCCGTACAAGCAAAGTTATAACAATAGAAACGCGTGAAATTGTGTTAAATTTGCAGAATTTCGTGGGATTGTGATAAAATTGTAGAATCTCGGTGAAATTGTGATACCATTTTTTGAAATTGCGTGGGAACGTGGGGAACTGTAATGAAATTGCTTAAATTATGTTTGAATTGTAGTAATCGATGGAATCGTTTGGGACTGTAATGAAATTGATTAAATTGTGTTGGAATTGAGGAAATCGATGGAATTGTGTGAAACTGGGTGGAATTGTGATGAAATTAGTTTTTTTTTTTATGAAATAGCCTAGATTCGAGTGGAATTGTGGTGGAAGTGCGTAGAATTTCGTTGAATTGTGATAAATTGTCGGCAATTCATGTCGATAGAATTACGTGAAAATGTAATGGAATTTCATTAAATTGTGGTGTGTGTGAATTTTTTATGTAATTGCATTGCAATTTTTGGAATTGCGGTGAATTTAGGATGAATGTTTTTGAAATTGTGTGAAATCGTGTAGAACTGTAATAAAATTGCTTAAATTGTATTGGATTAGCGGCAATAGCTGAAATCGTGTGGATTTTGGTGTGTTCGTTAATTTTTTATGTAATTGCGTGGGAATTTATGGATTTGCGGTAAAACTGTGATTCAAATTTTGAAATTGTTTGAAATTGTGAAACTGTAACGGAATTGCTTAAATTGTCTGGAAATTGCCAGAATCGAAATTGTGTTGCACACGGAAGGTGAAATTGCGTGGCATTATGAAAAAATTAATGGAACTTCGGTGAAATTATGTGATACGGTCAAAATTGGGATAGAACTGTTAAGAATTGCTTGAAATCGCTAAAGAATTGTGTGAAAAATTGTGATGTAATTTCGTAAAATTGTGTGGAATTGTGATGAAATTGTGTGGATTTGCGTGATATTGTAATGGAATAGCGTGGAAATGTGATGAAATTGCATGGGATTTTGTTCAAATCACATCTAACTTATCTAAACTTAGAAAATAGTCTGAAAGAGGTGGATTGTTTTAAGGATACTTCAGTCTGAATAAATTGTCTACACCAACATATTTTTAGGCTCCATAATTACTGCTTAAACGTCTTGATTGCTACGTGTTCCTTTTCGTAATGATTAACCGGTCATTGTTGGTGGTTTTACTATCCCGTTCAACTATCAGTTTTTTTTGACAGTTAGTGGTTCCGATAGTGAGAAATAAGTCATCTATAATTCGTTTTTGGGATCGGGTCTGTAGTATCAGAATTTAGTTTTGAACGATGGTGTAAGAACAATAGACTTATTTTTTAGAAGCGAAGTTCATGACATTGACGTGGCCAAGTGTGAGCTTTCACGAGTTATGGTGATCAAATTTGATATGAGTATGGTTGGCAGTTCAACTTTCGATGTGATACCTAATCGTGGCTTCAATCGAAGTGCAGATTTCGAAGAGCTATCGCATTATATAGGATACACTTTTTTGATCTTTTTTTTTACAAAATTTATTAAAAATTTGATGACTGAAAAGAAAAGACGTCAAATGAAGTTCAGCAGTCACTAAGGTACACCCTATTAAGTATATGGAGTACGCCACAGGGCTGATCGGATTTTCACGAAATGTTTGTCTCTTTGAAACGAAAAGAAAAGTTGCCCACTCTACAGTCAATTCATCCGAAAAATAAAAACGATGGCCATCGATGACCACCCTTAGGATAAAATTTGTTTGTATATATGGTTACTAAAACCAAAAAGTATCTATATGTATTGTTTGTATTATATCCATGAAGCAGGATGGGATAGTATATATATATATATATAATTCAATACATTAGTGTATATAGAAACAGATAGATTTGGTTTTTATTGGCCGAAACACCACACCACACAATATAATCTTGTTTACGTGCATAGTTTATGTAAAAAAAATGTGTGTAGTGAAGCCGTATTCTTTCAGAGAAGGTGTTCAATATATAAAAATATGTATACATATTGAATAAATATGTAGTAAAACTTGTTTCGATAGTATATATAGGGCCATTCCTAAATGATGTCTTGCTGTATTATATGAAAATCTAAGATCCTCTTAAAATTTTCATGAAGAACATCTATGAAAGCTTAATAGTTATCATTAATCTTAATAGTTACACGCAAAAAACAAATATATTTCGCAAGCTATGTCCTGCGACTTATTTTTCGAAATACTGTTAGCACTAGGTTTGTCGCCAGAAAAATCGCACAACATTGCCTGTACCATTTCCTGTGAAACCTTTCGAGGAAAATGCGCTAAGAAATGAATTAGGAAATATGTCGCCCGTATTTAGCAGCGGTTCATTTAGCAAAACATACCGCAAACCTTATTTTCTGCAAAAGGTTACGCAAAGCTTATCCTCCGACATGTCGTGCGAAACATTTTTCAGGACATATCGCACTTATAAATTTCGCAGGACATATTGGAAAACATTATGCGTACGAAAAGTTTCACAAGACAAGTCCTGTGATCAGTGGCGACATTTCAGATTTTACTTAGGGGGGAATTTGCGGATCTTAGAAGGCGAAACTAAAATTGTAGGTGATTTTTATTGTGGGAGCCAGCCCCCCCAAAATGACGCCCATGTTCATAATAGAAGAGCTGGTGTTGTGTGCGGTATTCGATATAGATGGTGCGCTATCGCAAATGTACCGGACGGGACAGGAAAATGGACTGAAAATGATCAGAAAGGATCCAGAAGTAAGCAAAATTTTGCATAAGTGACCGGAAGTGGATCGAAAGAAACGGAAAAGTGACCAAAAA
>JANTEX010256363.1:0-18517 GCA_024741295.1 Macrocera vittata | reverse complement strand
ACAAATTGCACACCGTCACATTGTGTTGCAGAAAAAAAAAACCGCTGTAGGTGAATGCGGTCAAACGGTTTTTTTTTGGTGGTTCAATATATTGTGAAAAAAAAGAAGAAATATCGAACAGTGCGTCAAAAATTTAAATCTTTGATATCCAAGACACTGTTTTTTTTTTGAAAGAATTGAACAGTGACAAATCACCAAATTGATTAAACGTGTAATTGTTCGCATTTGAGAAAATCATTTGTATATGCATAGTGGATGCTGTAGGGCCATCAGCCTATATATATATACCTATTGTATATAATCATATTTATATACATATCCTTTGGATACGCATAGATATTTACATAATACGAGTATAGTTCTAAATTAGTTCAAGTGCACCCATACGTACGATTTTTTGTTTATTATTTTTTTTGTGTATTTGTATTTATTGTGAATATGTGCAATTAAATTGTGGATTTATAACCGTTAAATATTATTATACCGCTTTTGGCGGAGAAGAAAAAAGGTACCCCAACAACGATGCTGTAAGCGCTTCGGCAACGATGCTATTGGGTGAGTTATTTGTTTATATTTTTTATATATATTTTCAACAATAATACACTACACATATTCACTTACAAATACATATATATATATATACCAACCAAGCTACTAGACTAGTGCATTGTCAATTAATTGTTCGTACATAGTGCATTTGGTTTTGCTATATAGAAAGATAAACTGAGTAACGTAAAGCTTCTTTTTTTCCATTATTTGTGAAATAATACTTATAAATATCTACTTAGTTATATACCTATGTGTATTATGCATTTTTTTCCCATTTTTTTTTATTTGGGATAATAAAAAAAAATTGTAAAATAGACAATATAATTGTTTTTCGATTGACGATGAGTGTATGGGTTTTCTTTTTGGTGTATTTTTTTTTGTGATTTGGCTAGAATGAGTAGCTAAAATAAGATAGGCATGACATTTTGCTGGCGGTGCCTTGCCAGGGCAATGGACAGGTGAGTTAGGAGGATATGGGGCCAGTCAGAAACCAGTGACTATGTCACTGTTGTTTTTCTCTGTGTAATGGGGCGAGAAGCCAATGGTTGGGCAGCGGCTGAAAATGCTGATAGATATGCGTGATCTCCCCGAACTGGTTGTAATAATCCCACCCTTCCACTCATATCCCTAGTTTCCTTTACTATTCCCTTCTCAGACACATCCGATCGTTAGTTGCGATCGGCTCTCCAGCCCCTTGGCAAAGAGCCCACCCTAATCCGACGAGTTGTAGCCCGGCCGAAAAAAAAGAAGGATGTGTCGGCCAAGGCAGCTGGAGTCCCAACCCTAAATAGACAAAAAAAAAAGTCAGATCGTAACACGTGGCGCCCAAAGGTAGGTTTTCGTCAGTACATTTTTGATTCATTCAACTCTAACTTCTGTGTGGTACGTTATTTTGTATTTTCCTTTTTTATCTGTTTGATGTTGACGAGGGATGCTAGGCGCGATGTTCACATTTTTGAAGATGTAATAGGTAGTCCTTTACATTCTGAATTTTTCATCTGTGTTTGGTCTCGGTCGTTAACTCAAGAAAAAAAAATGAATTGATGAATATAGGAATGAGTACAGCCTAGACGATAGTTTGGTAGTCCATTCTATTCGGAGCTGTAGTTTATTTCATTTTCATATATTAGTTCAATTTTGTATAACCGGTTCGGGAATATCACGCATTTCAATAATCCTTTTCTAACATAAACCGAAATCCAGTCAGGTAAAGCACTGTCAACAGAATGTCATATGCTTATTTATGAAACATTGGTTTATTATATATACTCTTTGTTTTTTGTGCAATCAGTGTGAGATTGTTTGGAAAGTAAAGAAAATTCAAGTGAGAGAGTTGTTCGTGAGATAGTATATACAGTTTAGCGAATCCACATATAAATTATTTTTTTTCTCAGGATATTTTCAGAATAAGTTGAAACTAGCTTTATTCTTCAATAATTTATTTAAGTGTTGTGTTTTTTTCCCTTTTGGAAAAGATTATATATATACGTATGTTGTTAAATTTATCTATTTATTGCCTAGTGTGTATTAATCTAATTATTTAGTTAAATTTAATTCGAGATAATAATTTAATTTCGATTGGTATTTTTTTGAATATTATATATGGAGTTCGTTATATAGTTAGGTATAGTTTGTTTGTGTTTTGTTTAGATATATACATATATATAGTATATATATCCACATATACATATATATCCCTATTATATTTATTATTATAATATATTTTGCTGAATATTTCTAATTATTTATTATTTCGTTTCTATATGAATCGTATATTTCCTAAAAATATTTTTCTTAAACTTAATTATCGTATCAATACAAAAGGGCAGCAGTACGCCATAAGTACATACTGAAGTGACCCAACTATTCCAATCAAATCCGATGCAACAGAGTCAGTACAATTTACGATCAAAAACTAGGTTCCAAAATTCTGCAAAATCAATCAGAATGAAAGCGAAACATCTTTTATTGAGCGAGTTTGAATGGGAGTGTGGATTTAGAAACATTGACTCAAAATCCGTAGATGCAATGGAGAGACTGGAGAAATTATTAAACCGTCGAGATCCAATCGATCTTGCCAACGTGGATAAACGTCGATTTAGGCTAAATAATGAAATTGATAGAGTATCTAATAGTTACGAAGGGCTATTGGAAGACTTTAATGAAGCTCAGAGAACTGTTGATTTATCAATATATCCAGTGATCGAAACGCGTGCCGCACATTTAATAAACACGTTAGACATGATTGAAAAATTTAACCCGGGTTTACCGGTAGTTAAACGTTTGGGAGATGACTTAGCCTTTTTGACTAGTCAGGTTGTAGGGGCTGCAAAAGATATTCTCGGTTCACCACCTCAAATGGCAAACTTTCAAACAGATACGGCTAATTTAGACGCAATTATCAGTGGTCCACCTGAATTTGATTTAAATCTTCCGTCAATTTTACCATTCGGTGGGGCCATTCCACGAAACGCGGTCAATACAAATCGACCAGAACCAACTAATTCCCCGGCGCATAATTTGCCAACGAACACCGAAAACGTAAATGAAACTGTGTTCGGACTTGCCAACGACAGGATTCCCCGTATTAGCGATGGAAATCAACGAACTTCAAGGAACAATATTCAAAGGAATATGAATCGCTTCAATGGTGGTTTTCAACCAGAAGGCAGATATTCATTTCCACTACAAACGAATTTCAATTTTAATCGTCCATTAGCAAATGAAAATTCGAATCGACAGAATGAACGTCCATCACATAGTCAGTGGTCTTTAGGTAACCAGGATGCACGCAATCAGTGGACACAAAATGACAATGGGTATCAAAACCAACCGAATCGTAACCGACAAATAAATTCGAATAGATTTAATGTCCGAAACGATGAACAAATGCGTAACACAGACCGAGTTAGAAACTTTAGAAATAATCGACCAAGAAATAGTAACCCGAACAGTGGTGAACTTAATGATTGGCAGTACGGCAATGAACAAAATGATGCCGAACAATATGGCCGAAGCGACCGACGTCCAAACATCGTTTCTGCATGGAATGTTAATTTTAGTGGCGAAGACAGCAAATTTTCTGTTACAGAATTTCTGTTTCGTGTGGAAACGATGGCTCAAGGCGATAGAATTAGTAGCACAACTTTGGCTTTAAATCTTCATTATATCTTAAAAGGGAACGCTTTAACATGGTATTGGTTGTTCAAGCGGCAGAATCCCGATACGACCTGGATGAATTTGCGAGAGGCTCTACGGAAGGAATTTGGTGGTCTGGAAACCGACTACGAAGTTCGAAAATCCGTAGAGAATCGGAAGCAAACTCATCGCGAGTCTTTCGGTGATTTCCGTTTGGCAATCGAGACACTGATGGCACGTATGAGGACTCCTTTAGCGGAACGAGAGAAGGTGGCCATAATGCGCCGAAATATGCGACCAGACCTTCAGAAAGCTTTGATTATGTACACCTTTAATTCAGTCGTTGAGTTGCGGGATGCATGTCGAAGACATGAGAGTTTGTGGGCGCAATTAGGTGAAATTAGTCAATTTCCCCGTCGAAAAGAAATAGCAGAGGTGGAAGAAACTGTAGAGTTTGTTCACAATGGTCAGTGCTACGAGTTCAGTGCAGTCGACGAAGTAGAGACCAATGAACATCGCCAAAAATTCCAAAATCGCGACCAAACCTATTGGATATGTTGGAATTGCAGGGATCTAGGTCATGGCTGGATGGACTGTCCGTCACCAGAAAGGAAGATTTTTTGTTATGCATGCGGAAGTCCAGATGTAATTAAGCCCAACTGCAACCACTGCAAGAGCAAACAGGGAAACGGTCGGATGAATCCGAACGAATGGAGCAGTCGGATTCCAAAAATCAATCAGGCTCCCAAGAATTTGAACGCAAATCCGTTTGCAAGACGGAAATAGTTACTTTGAAAGATTCGATCGAAAATACTAACGGAAGCGATGACGTACTAGATGGTAGCGGTAATAAGTTTTGTAGTTCGTCTGTAGATAAACGATATAAAAGAGGTTGCGAGTATTGGCGTGAAGTCCGAAAAAGAAAAAAAGATTTAGTTGAAACCATTTTCTCTGATGGGTCAGAAGATGATCCGAGACCATATTTAGAAATAAACGTAGCGGGAGTAGTGGTAAAAGGCCTACTGGACAGTGGAGCTAGTGTGAGCTGCTTGGGCAAGGGAGCCATTCAATTTTTAAAGGGTAGAGGACTCGATTACGTTCGAAGACCAGCAAAGGTGGCTACCGCTGACGGTAATCCACAATCAGTAGTAGGCTATGTATCTATACCCGTTTCATATAATTCATTGACCAAGACAGTTCGATTTTACATTGTTCCAAATTTGAAACAAAAGCTATATTTGGGCATCAACTTTTGGCGTTTGTTTGACATTGAAATAGTCCCGAAGTTTGACACGAAAATCGAAGAAATCGAAATCGATGCTACCGCCCATTCCCTTGACTCAAAACAAATGAAAACACTTCAGAGTGTCAAAGAAATCTTTCCGTCAAGTATCAAAAGTGGTTTAGGCCGAACAAAATTGCTGCAACATTCAATCGATACCGGTGATGCAAAACCGATAAAACAAAGGCATTATCCGATTTCACCGGCAATGCAAAAGATAGTCGATTTAGAGATAAATCGCATGTTATCGTTGAACGTCATCGAAGAGTCCAAGTCGGCATGGAGTTCGCCGATCGTTCTTGTCAAAAAACCGAACGGTAAACCCAGGCTTTGTCTCGATTCTCGTAAACTCAATGTGGTCACTAAGAAGGATGCATATCCGCTGCCAAAGATCGATGGTCATTTGAGCCGTTTGTCTAACACACGGTTCATTTCGAGCATCGATCTCAAGGATGCTTTTTGGCAGATTGAGTTAGACGTAGAATCGAGGGAGAAAACGGCGTTTACGATACCTGGACGGCCACTGTACCAATTTCGAACAATGCCATTTGGATTGTGCAACGCGGCACAATCAATGTGTCGTCTAATGGACAAGGTCATTCCTCATGAATATCATGATAGAATCTTTGTTTACATTGACGACTTATTGATTGTGTCTGCGGATTTCCAGTCCCATGTGGGGTTGTTGAAATTGGTAGCAAAGTGGTTACGCGATGCTAACCTGACGATCAATATTGATAAAAGCAAATTCTGTTTGCGAGAATTAAAATATCTTGGTTATATTATCGGTGACGGTTGCATCCGTACCGACCCCGATAAGGTTTCAGCTATCCGGAATTTTCCACGCCCGAAAACAGTAAGACAAATTCGACGATTCATAGGCATGGTCGGATGGTACCGCCGTTTTATAAAAGATTTTTCGTCAATATCGTCACCAATAACCGATTTGTTATCAACAAAAAAGGCATTCGTGTGGTCCGAAAGTGTTGACCAAGCATTCGAGCGGTTAAAGCGTGCGTTATATACGGCCCCAATCTTGTCAAACCCCGATTTTTCTAAGCCATTTGTGATCCAGTGCGATGCTAGTTCCATAGGAGTTGGCAGCGTGCTGTATCAACTAGGCGAAGATGGTTCAGAGCATCCGATTGCGTTTATTTCACAAAAGCTCAATCCAGCCCAACGTAACTACTCGGTAACCGAGCTCGAGTGTTTGGCAGCCGTTATAAGTGTCAAGAAATTTAGACCTTATGTTGAAGGCCAAAAATTCAAAATAGTGACCGATCATGCGGCGTTGAAGTGGCTGATGGATCAGAAAGATCTATGTGGAAGACTGGCCAGATGGAGCTTAAAGCTACAGGGCTTTGATTTCTCAATTGAGCATCGCAAAGGGAAAATGAATATTGTTCCTGATGCGTTGTCCAGAGGGGAAATCGAAGAACTTACGCTGGACCCAGTTTCAACAAATTTCATTCTGAATACAGACGCTGCTGAGTTCATGACCGGAGACTATCAAGAGTTAAAGAAAACGATCATGGCCAATACCTCACAATTACCCGACTTGATAATCGAAGGCGACTTGGTTCTCAAACGGACAAAATTCACATCCAATTTGGCAGCAGAAGAAAGCCCGTGGAAGCTTTATATTCCCAAGCCGCTTGTCCCAAATGTAATTGCTCAGGCCCACGATCCGCCAAACGAATCACACAGTGGAGTTGCGAAGACTATTGCCAAATTGCGGCGAGTATATTATTGGCCTCGATTGGCTGTCGATGTACGAAATTTCATTTCTGAATGTGATGTGTGCAAAGAAACAAAAGCACCGAACATGATTTTGAGACCGGTCATGGGAAAACCGTTTACCACAGAGAGACCGTTTCAACAATTATTCATTGATCTATTGGGACCATATCCACGGTCAAAGAAGGGTAACATCTACATCTTCATAGCGTTAGACCATTTTTCGAAATTTGTCCTACTTAAGCCAATGAAACGTGCAACCACTGTACTGATAACTGAATTCTTGCAGAACGAAATTTTTCACATGTTCGGCGTCCCAGAGACGATATTATCGGACAACGGTAGTCAGTTCACCGCAAAGGATTTCGAAGCATTAATGAAAATGTACGGCATAAATCATTTGCTGACAGCAATTTACTCACCACAAGCTAATGCTTCTGAGCGGGTAAACCGTTCAATCTTAGCCGCAATACGTGCATACGTTAAGTCCAGTCACGCAACTTGGGATGAAGAGCTGAGCAAAATAGGTTCCGCATTAAGGGATAATGTCCATACGTCGACTGGTTTTTCACCACATTTCTTAGTTTTCGGACAAAATATAATTAAACACGCATCCGCTTATCGACTTTTGCGAAAATTAGATGCCGTACCATCTGACGTCGAAATATTACCGCCCGAGGATTTCGCGCAATTGGTCCAAGATAGAGTGCAAAAGAATTTACAAGATGCACATTTGCGTGGAACAGAAAAGTATAATACTAGAAGCAGAGAAGTAGATTACAGTGTTGGCCAGGAGGTTTTTTATCGAAATTTCTCGCAAAGCAATTTTGCCGAACAATATAATGCAAAATTGGCGAAGAAATTTATAAAGGCACGCATTCGTGCCAAATTAGGACACGCAAGGTATGAGTTGGAGGACTTAAAGGGAAAGGCTATGTCCGGTGTATATCATGCCAAGGATCTGCGCCAATAATTAAGATTACTAATTAATGTTTTATACCTTTTTTTTTGCCGTAATGTTATTACGTCACAGTATAGGCAGGGTAGCTCCAAAAAAGTATCCAACCAGCATCACTGGTACCTACTTCGCCTCTGTGTCAATCAAGCGATTAATTTCAATTTGGATCCTTCAGGTCAATATAATCCTTTTAGGTGAAGGTGTTTAAATTAAACACTTATACATCTCCACTAGCAACAAATCTCTTTTTCCACTATTTTGTTTGTTTGATTATTTGTGGCAATACAATTTGAATTTAACATCTCTGGCATTTATTTTTCCGCGTATTGATTTTGTATGTTAAAGACACAGTCTATAGAAACATTCGGTTGTGTAGAGAATAAGTCGCTGGACGATAGTTTGGGTTGTCCCAGCTATTCTGCGGTTATTCATGGTGAGTCTCGAGTCAGTTTAGATCAATTTTTTTTCTTCTATACAAAATCAAACTTTTTTTTTTTTCAATATGTAATATCATTGTTAATTATATTATTAATGTGATTTGAGAAACTGATTCTGTGGTAAAACGACATTAGTCTGAGTAAAGTTGCGGTTTTGTGGGATATGAAAGCTTTTGCATATGCTTGACGGTGAGTTGGGTAGTCACATCTCATTCTGCTTGCGAAACTTTGATAGTCCAAATTTGTTTTCCAATTGTTGGGATGCATTTTGACGATACAGAGGTGGTCTTATGTATGCCGATGCGAACCAATTTGCTATGTTTCCTTTTTTTTTCTTATTAAAATTCTAAAATAATTTAAAAATTCTTAATGGACTTCCCTTGTGATACCATAGAATCGAATTTAAATCTAATTATAATTTCGGTTTTAGTTATGTAAGAGTAATTGAGCTAATATTTAGTATGTTTTTTGCTGTGATTTTTGTAGAATTTGCATTTATTTCTCGATATTTATATGATATATGGATATAGATATATACGTGTATGGGTATGTGTATGTGCGTATGTATAAATTATATAGACACTGTTACTGTACAAGTGGCAACATTAACATTTATACTCTTTTCAAACACTCACTGTACAGTGTACATCCAGGATGCATGATACGTGGTTTTATTTGGCCCGGTCGTGAGACTTCTCAGGGTGTGGGGCTTCCCCACGTTCCACGTCATCCTTAATTTTTTCCGACTGATCGATGTATGAGGACATTGGTCACCGACCAGTTCGGTTTGTTAGGTCTATAGTTTAGTTTGCTTATGGTTTCTGCTAAAAGCTTTATTTGGAACTTGAAAAAAAATTAAAATTAAATTTATTAGGTTTTGCTATTTTTGTTTCCGCCTGCATCTAGTCCCTTCTTCATTATTCGGCTTAAATACGTAGTAGTATTTGTTTTTCGAATTTAATCGTTCGTATTCAAAGGTAATGTGGTGGGGTACACTGTAATCTAATGCATTAGTTTTAAAAAAAAATTGTGGTTAATTCCTTCAGTGACCACCAAACAGCTAGATGCTGTGGATGTTTAGTTTTTGTTAAAATAAAAATTAAAAGGAAAAAAAAATTGCCTCCAATTAGTTTGCCTTTGTTCTACGGTAAAGTAGATTTTTGGAAAATTTAAACCTTAAAATTAGGAGCGTGGAATGGTGCCATCCCATAAAAATAGAGGTAACTAGGGTAAAAAAATACTGAAAGATTCCAGCTTTTTAAGGCGTCCTTTTTCATTAGCAGAAACGTGCCGACGCTAGACGCGAAGAAAATTCTGAAAAAAAGTCTGGATCGAAGCAGATAGGCGTTGGAAACCACCAAGGTCGTGGATTTTCTCCAAATAAATCTCTTCGATCCAGCAACTTTTATTTAACGCCGAATATTTTCCCGATCGAAAACACCTATTCAACTAAGAAAAAAAAAACAAAGAAGGTGCAACGTGGTCACCTCTACACACAAATTGCACACCGTCACATTGTGTTGCAGAAAAAAAAAACCGCTGTAGGTGAATGCGGTCAAACGGTTTTTTTTTTGGGTGGTTCAATATATTGTGAAAAAAAAGAAGAAATATCGAACAGTGCGTCAAAAATTTAAATCTTTTGTTACGGCTCTGCTTTTTTTTTTTTTGTTCCACCAGTTCCCGGTCTGACACACAACATTTTACTTTGCCAAGCTTATGCTCGCCGGATCGGGCGTGGTACAGAGTTTGACCGGGGTTTGGTAGAGCAGAACAGCACAGAGAAGTGTGTGTCTGGGTGTGTACAAATAAAATACATTGATTATTAAAAATTGCCTAGAAGAGGCCTAGGAAGGTAGTACAACTTTTTTTAGGTTTCGGCAATGTCTCATGCTACCAAAAGCAAAGCACGCCCCATCCTAAGTCCCCTATACGAACATAATATTCGCCCCAATGGCGTTAAACACAAGCTAAATCAAATCACGAAAACTCATTGCCAGCTGAACACTCCGGAACACTTTAATTAAAATTTAGCCAAACATATTTTCAAATTTCATTTAATGAAAAATTTTTATTAATGTCCAAGAATACTTATAACGAAGCAGAAAAAAAAATCAACACAATATATCGTTAGCCAATACATATATGTATAGGACTACTTAATTCAATTCGCACACGAAATTAATTATTGGTATATTTGATATTAATGTGTTATTATTAATCGTACACGAACAAAAAGTAATGTTTGTGTATAATAATAACAAAAAAAACTTGATACACTTGCACACTATTTACGATCTTTGTACTCATATAGCATATATAGTATGTCACCAAAAAAATTTGGTGTAAAAAAAAATGAAAGTAAAAAAATATTTAAATATATATATAAAGAGAAGAAATCACTCACCAGTTATGACGTTGCTGGAAGCGCTTGCAGCTCGGTACCCTGAAATTTCTTTTCTTTTGGAGAAATCTCTTTTCTTCAAAAATAAAAACCGTCGACTTGACGATGTATAGATAGTTTGTATATGTATATGTGACAAACCACGTATGCGTATGTGTGTGACCAAAAGAATTAGGCAGAGGGCCTTGTGTTACAGTTAAATCAAACTCTATAGCTATACACAAAATTCAATTTGCACAATTAGAATACGCTTAACAATAAAAACGTGAAAAAATATATAAAGGCGCGTACAAAAGGTACAGTGAATGAAGCTTTTTTTTTTTTTTTATAAATTTTTTTGATAAATTTAATTTCCTTTTTTTTTTGTTATATAAAAAAAATTACGTAGAAAGAAAAAAAGGTTCTAACCAAATCACAAAAAAACACTTTTTTTATATATATAATTCACACATTCGCACAGACTAGTCTTAATAAATGTACACTTGTACATACACTATTGATTTTTTTTTTCTCGATGCTATGTAATCGGAGGTCAAATTACAATGCAATGTATAGCAGCGGTCGATGCGTTTTCTATGCATATAGTATATGCGTATACCAATTAAACTCGAAACAATTGGACCACGTTTTCGATGAAAACTTTGGCAACCCAATTGTTGGATAAAACCCGTTTTCTTTTGAATTTTCCAGCACTTTTCTGTATTCAGGAAATGGGTTTAACGCCATTGAGTGGTTGCAGGAGTTTTCATCTAAGCGAGTCTACCGACTCACTATACATATGTAGAGTTTTTTTCTGAGGAATTTCAGAATAGAAGAAAATTCCAATTTTTTAATTCCATTTCAGATTATTCATTTTTTTGGGATTATTTTTTTAATATTTACCTAGTTGTTTTTTCTTTTATTTAGCCACGTGAAAGGAGATCAATTCATTTAATTGCACAGATTTCACAGTTATAATTATAACGTAAAAGTGAAAAGAAAAAAAAAATCAATGCACTAAGTACATCTTTGCTGATGGCTAAACTAACTATATGTATTATTTTAAACCAAATATTAAGTAGCAAATGACGAAAAGAAAAAATTTTCTGTTGAGTAACTCTATTTATAGCCTTTTAATTTGCATATAAGTTTTCCCACCACAAGTATTTACTCGAGTCGCGAAAATTACTTCGGCTTTTAAAAGAGATAAACTAAAATCTACCAATCAAATTAAGATACACGCCCCCGCAAAACGAGAAGAAAAAGGAAAAAAAAACAGGAAAAAAAATTGAGGGATTTGATCCTTGGGTCTTAGCATCCAAAGCAAGCAACTTAACCATTAGACCAATGAAGCAGTGAGGTTTGCGCTTACTATTTTGATTCTGATGCAGAAGCAATTTGTTTAAATGGAAGTTCTGTTTATGGCCTACCGTATATTTAGCTATAAGCGATTTACTAAATATGCGTATGCTGTACGGCAAAAAGTGTTAAATGTTTTAAGGTTAATTCTGGCTATAACATTAACTTTAACACTAACTCCAACATCTATCGTTTAGCTTATAGGTTTATACATTTAAAATCTATGAAGTGAATATATATACACCATAGAATATGGCGACACATATATATATATATACATTACGTGGTGTTCCATAAAAAAAATCGTAACAAAAACAAGTTTTTCGGTTTTATTTGGTCTCCAAAACCGATAGACTTGAAAATATGACATAGGATTTAAACTGGCCTATTTTTCGTGGGGAACACCTACACCCTGAGATTAAGAGTCTCTCATGCTCTAAATAATCACTTGTAGTTAAATAAATAAATGTAAATAAAAGATTGTATATTTATAAGCGGGTAATCGTTACTGAACGGTTGTAAAATTAAGCTAACATTTAAACAGGTTGATCATCCGGTATCATAGAATTAAAGAAAAAAAAGAACAAATATCACAGTTTAAGTAAAATATATATCACAGTTTTGGGTGCTCTAAACAGCATAAGAATGTTCGATTAACCTCGAAAGTCATTGTTCTTTTCCAATTTTTTTTTCAACACTGCGTAAATACTATCGATTGATTTAATTGGATAAAAAAAATGAATTCAAAATGAGAAAAAAGGAAAAAAAAAAAAAAAGTATCCAGCATCCAGTCAATATTGTATGAATATTGATTAGGCATCCTGTATCTACAATGTATATGAGAAGACTAATGGCAAAACTACGTTTTATTGTCGAATATCTTTTGCATGATAAGTTCCTATCAAATTTCCGGCCAAATCCTCTAACTCGTAACGAGCATGTCCAATTTTCGCTCGAACGCGACATTTCAAAAATTTCTTAGCAAGCTTTGCATTATAACTTTTACTAAAGTCGCTTTGACTAAAGTTCCGTCGAAAAACTTCCTGACCTGTTCTATACTCGATTTCCTTGGCTCGTGTGTTATAGATTTTGGTGCCTTTTTCGTGAGCCTTTTGTATATTTTTACGAACACATTCACCGATTAGTTGTGCCAAATCATTGGAATTAACAATTTCTACATCTGAACTCATAGCGCCTAGTTTTCTTAACAAACCGTATTCAGATGCATGTGTAACCATGTGCCTGCCAAATACTAAATAGTATGCCGAATGGCCGGTTGTCACATGAACGGTGTTACGTAGCGCGGATGCAATTTGCGTTAATTTTTCATCCCAAGTGGAATGATCCGTTTTGATATAAGCCCTGATGGCAGCTAAGATAGAACGGTTGACTCTCTCGGAAGCGTTAGCTTGGGGTGAATACAATGCCGTGAATAATTGTTTGACGCCGTATATCTTGCACATTTCGTTCATTAGTTTGGACACAAACTGTTTACCGTTGTCCGTCAAAATTACGCTTGGTACTCCGAACAAATGAAATACCTCCGTTTCCAGATACTTTACAACTAATGCGGCTGTAGCGTTTCGCAAAGGCTTGAGTAACACAAATTTTGAGTATTGATCCAAAATTATCAAAATAAATGTGTTTCCCGATTTAGAACGCGGGTAGGGTCCAAGGAGATCAATATAAAGATGCTCAAACGGTCGTTCTGTGAAAAATCTTTGTCCCATTAACGGTCTTAAAATTGCATTAGAGGCTTTCGACTCTTTGCATATAGTACATTTTGCTACGTATTCCTTGACATTCAATGCCATTTTCGGCCAGTAATACAGTCGACGCAACCGGTCAAGTGTTTTTGCAAACCCTTGATGTGCGGACATTGGTTCATCGTGTGTTTGTCGAATTAAATCTTGTGTTAAGTCCGACGGAATCCAAAGCCTCCAGATACCTGCCTCGGAAACTACTTCCAGTTCACGGAACCTTATGCGCCTAAATACAAGATTTCCTTCTACCCTCAAATCCGGAAAACGGTTTGGACTTTCCGTGATCGCCATGCGCATCTTTGAATAATCGTTGGACAAAAATGCATTTGAATTTAGATCTAAACCTATTTCGTCGTTTGGAACAATCTCATCGGCCGAAATTCGTGACAACGCATCGGGTACTACGTTAAACTTCCCCTTTCGGTGTTCGATTTTGAAATTAAAGCCTTGCAGCTTTAAACTCCAGCGTGCTAGCCTACCACTTAACTCTCGTTGGTCCATCAACCACTTCAAACTCGCGTGGTCGGTAATAACGGTGAATTCCATTCCCTCAACATACGGCCTGAATTTTTTTATGCTGACTACCGCTGCCAAACACTCTAATTCCGTCACACTATAGTTCCTTTGTGCGGTATTTAATTTTTGAGAAAGGAAGGCTATTGGGCACTCTTTCCCGTCGTTATCCAGTTGGTACAAAACGCTACCAATACCGTATAGACTCGCATCGCATTGGATGAAAAATGGCTTTGAAAAATTTGGATGTGACAAAATTGGTGCTGATGACAAGGCATCTTTTAGCTTTTCGAATGAGACCTGAGCAGCAGAATTCCACTCAAACGATTTTTTTGTTGACATCAAGTCAGAAAGTGGTGCGGCAATCGTAGAAAAATCGCGAATAAATCGCCGATACCACCCTGCCATACCCATAAATCGACGAATTTGTCGAACGGTCACTGGTTTTGGAAACTCTGATATTGCCCTAACTTTGTCCGAATCCACTTTGATGCACCCGTCTCCGATTATGAAGCCTAGGTATTTAATCTCTCTAAGACAGAATCGACTTTTCTCTATATTAATGGTTAGATTAGCCATTCGCAATCGATCGGCTACGACATTCAAAAGTTCAACGTGTGTATCAAAATCTGGAGATACAATTAGCAAATCGTCAATATACACAAAAATGCGGTCATGGAGCTCATGGGGAACAACCTTGTCCATTAATCTGCACATGGATTGAGCCGCATTGCATAAGCCGAATGGCATAACGCGATAATGGTACAAAGGTCTACCTGGTATCGAGAACGCTGTTTTCTCGCGGGATTCTTTGTCTAGTTCTATCTGCTAAAATGCGTCTTTGAGGTCTATACTTGTGATGTACTTGGTATTTGCTAACCTACCTAGATGCCCATCAATTTTTGGTAACGGATATGCATCCTTTTTTGTAACTTCATTTAATTTTCGTGAATCTAAGCACAGACGAGATTTGCCATTTTTCTTCGATACGAGCACTACCGGTGAGCTCCAGCTTGAATTAGACTCCTCAATTACTCCCAGTGCAAGCATACGATCTATCTCTTTGTCAACTAATTTTTGAACCGCAGGCGAAACGGGATAATGCCTCTGCTTGATGGGTTTGGCGTCCCCGGTTTCGATTGAATGCGTTAGCAAAGCAGTTTTGCCTAGACCCTCTACAGCGAAATTCGGGAATCTTTGTCTGACCGATTCAATTGATCGTTGTTGATCAATTGTTAAACAGTGTGTCACGTCCTCATCCACATTTTCTAAATCGCCGCTTAGGCCATCGATTGACATTGGGACGATTCCGAAAGACCTCCAAAAGTCGATGCCTAAATATAATTTTTGAGTAAGGCCTGGTACTACATATAAGCGAAGAGGTTTTGAAACATTCCCGTATTTAACGGACGTATCGAGATAACCGAGAACGGGTTGTGGTTTACCATCAGCGGTGCGTACAGAGGATTTTAAATGAGTCCAATGTACGCCCGCTTTTGGTAACCAATCCAAAACACCGTTCCCCAAACAACTCACGCTAGCTCCGCTGTCCAAAAGTCCATTAAATATTTCACCAGCAATTTCAACATTTAAAAATGGCCTATGATCATCACCGTTCTGTTCCGTCAACACTGTCGCACCTATCTCTTTCAGATTTGATCGTTTCTCTGACCAATATTTCTTTCCGCGAATAAATCTCTTGCTAATTCTAATTCCTAAATTACCTAAACCACCACCAAGTGAATCAAATGGATAATGTAAATTTACTGACGTCTTATTACCGGGACTATTACAGGGTTTTGTGCTGCCGCCGGTACTCGATTCCCTGTTACTCTCGAGTTCGGCCTTCGGTTTGGGTTTTGCCCACATTTCAAACAATTTGGCTTCAAAACTCCTATGGCTCCACAACCGAAACAAAAAATGTGTCCGTTTGGTATTGTCCTCGTGCAGTCTTTAAACGAGTGTCCTAGATCGCGACAGTTCCAGCATATCATGTAAGTCGTACGCGATTCAAATGGAATTTGGGATACTTCCTGAACGTTTGCATCTATTGGGAATGGAATGTACTCGCCACTCGGATTTCTCGGATACGCTAACTCATTTGGAACCAAATTAACTGGCTCAAACTGTCTGTCTGATTCCCAAATTTCGTTTATAGTTCTAGTACGATACGGTGGCGGATGATATCCGACAAGTTGATTTGACAATCTTTCTGACTTTCTAACAAGGTCTGTCAGTTCGGCTGTATTACGCGTGTTTATAAATAGCAATTCTTTGCGTAGTTCCGGTTTCATGTTACGCCTAAGGATAGCTACACGTTCGATCTCACTGATTTGATTCCTAAGCCTGGAAAGTACAGATTCAATTCTAAGGCGAAATTCAACGAACGGTTCCTTAGCACCTTGTTTCATCAAGTCTACGCGCTGTCTGATCTCATAATCTGTCTCTTGATTGCGAAATTCGGTTTTCAAAGCTGTTTGCAGTTCCTGCCACGAAACATGACGATGTCGTTTCTTAAATAGCCAAAACCAAGTCAATGCGTTTCCAATCAACAAATAATGCAGGCCAGATGCCAATGACATCTCTGTTACACCTTCGCCCTCAGCCATTAACTCTACTCTAAAAATGAATTCTTCCACAGATAATGTGGAATCTGTACCGTCAAATTTAATGGTCCAAGTCGCTATTGGGTTCCTAGCTCGGGCTACGACAGCCTCTGATGGCCTAGCATTTTCCACGTTATTAGAATTGGGCACTTGATTCTGGTCATTTCGATTACGGTAATCTAATTCATATCTACCCGAACGGTTTCCTACGATCGCGTTCGGCAAGTTGCTTCGCCAACCACCCACTGAATTATTTTGTGGTCTCCCATTTGAACCATTTGACACGTTTGATAAATTTTGGGCCTGACCTGCGGGACGATAAATCCCACGATTTGCCTGATCTGTATAATTGCGTCTTTCTATAATATTAGAGCCACCATTTGAACGACTTTGTCTTGCCCATCCCTGTCCACCATTGTACATATCACTGTCTACTCGAGGAATTGCACCTGTTTCCTGAGTATTTAGAACGTTACTACTAATAGCCTCTGAGTCGTTATTTGTCAAAAGAGCTTCGACCGCACATGAGCCTTGAAATGTTTCAGGAGGAGGGCCTGATATTTCTTTAATCGATTCTCTTACAGTATCAATTAACTTTTCTATTTGGTCTCTGATTCTTGCAACGGTTGGCAATGCCGGAGAAATAAAATTGATTACGGACAATCTATTTAGCAAATGAAGCAATTTCGTTTCAACTCTTTCCAGCATTGGAAGGTCACTGCCTGCGGTTGCTTTCTCTAATTGCGACTGTTGTATATCAGTTCGATCAATAACTAATTGAACTTCATCGTTCAGCCTCCTTCCATGCCATACGGCCTGATAGTTTACAGAGCCTGCACTGTTGATACTATTCGTTAACAAATTTTGAACGTTAGGGAGTGTGTGGTCAATGCCCCTTAGAAGACATTCAAACTGAATTTCATCTGGCGCTAGATATGGCAGATACATTTTATTTTAACACGTCAGTTCGACGAAGACGAAATAATTTACCAAAAATAAAAATATAGTAGGAGTTCAATGAACACAGAGTAAATAAAATTAATAATTAAAGATTATTGTTACTTGTTTTTTTTTTTTATATACTTAGCCTAATATTCAATAGGATACCCTCTTCGGTCCTAAAATAAATATGAAAATCTATATATTCCTAGTACACTAAATTATCCTACTAAGTTAAATTACAGATACAAATAAACCAATTGACATATGTAATTTTTCTTTAATGAAAAACAACCACTTAAATTAAATCTGTTTGAGAACTATATGCACGTAAAATAAACAATTATGTACATTACTTATATGCAACAAAAATGAATTGTAATTATAACTTCCCGGAAACTGAGAAAATAAATAAATAATTAAAACCAAAAATAAATTACAAAAAAAACAAAAACTTAATACGCGCCACTAAACTGCAAATTAAAGATAAAATAACAATTTCCCCAAATCACCATATAAATAAACAAGATATTGTGAATATATGGTATAATACACACATTAAAGTAAATCACTCAAAAAATATTTTTAGAGATAAATAGACAAACTAATTAAATTCCTAAAATCAAACGAATGAACTAAAGACAAAATAGACTATAGAAAATACATTCAATTATTCATACATCGAATAATTTTAAGATATAATAATATATATACACTGCACTTTTCTTGTATACAAACAAACAAAGTGTTCCGTCATGCAATGCCAACAATAAATCCTCCGTGACTGATTCAACTTTAGCCTGCCAAAAAAAATGTTCCTTCCACATTTAATAAATAAATTAATTTTACTTGATAC
>JANTEX010256252.1:0-12245 GCA_024741295.1 Macrocera vittata | reverse complement strand
GTAATATGTATATATACTTGAAAAATATTACCATAGACATTTTTCAATGTTAATCTGTAGAAAAATGATCATCCCTATTCTCGTATTATATAGTGAACTGCACTTAACAACGAACTTAATAAATGAAACACGGAAACGACTGAACAATACACACATCCCCAATATTCACTTGCTTGTAGTTCATAAACACTTGCTAGTTTTATACATACATATATTTTCCAATATATTTATGCTTCTAATTTAATGATGACACTTAAGCTGCTTCCAATCAATATGTGTGTCAAAATTGAACCATATCCCGCATATAGTGTCCCAAAAAACATATGCACATTGTATAATATGAACACATACATATGTATATATATATGCATATTGAGAACATGGACGCAGTAGTTGACAAAGTGAACACGAAACATGTTTTGATGTGGTAAAGTTGAAATTTGACGAGTTAATTGATTTTCAATTTATGTTTTGTCGAAACGGATGTTTGGTTAGATTTTATGTAAACTTACCAATACATTATGCTGTATATGTGTATGTATGCCTTTATATATATGTATCCCGGCAAACAAATACAGTTTCTAAGAGATTTTCTAACCATCTATGCGTAAATCATTACCGATAGTCTATTTAGTATAAATCCAGTAGTGGAGCTAAGCTGATTCTAGTGAACAATTTAGAAATTTACACTATCGAATTAAATCGTTCATAATGATCTTGGCATGTTTTGGGAAAACTTATTTATCCATTTTTGGAAAGCAAAAAAAAATTTCAAACAGAATTTAGCATTTCCAAATGTCTGTAATGGGTTACCCATTAAGGATTATAATAATATTATACGAAATGCATATGAGTTTTTCGTTGCGGTGCTTATGCCAAGCCCGATACCCATTATTTATTTGCACTTTGCAAATCGTGTGTTTTAATGCACACGGTTCTATATTAAAATAAAATAAAAACCAACATATTTTATGGTCGGCAAAAATAAAATTAATAAAAAACGTTTACCTTAATCGGATTTTAATAGCGTGCACAGGTAATTCATTTCATTGTGCATTGTATAGCCTGACACCATACGCGCACGTTTTTCCGGTTGCATTTCATGATGTGCTCATTTTCCATTTTATTCGTCTATACATATAATAGCATATATTATACACACCCGTTTAGTATATTTCTATAAAATGGGAAAACCAAATATCTAAGATTTTGAAACGATCCAAAGTGTATATGTACAAACACATCTTTCTATGTATACATATATAATATATATATGATTGTATATATGCAATTATAAAATACCAGAAAATCCATTTGCAGTGTTTAGATTAAACGTTCCCTTTTTTTATTTATTCTTTCTTGCATAGAGGTATCCGCCACATATATAGCCTCGTAAAACTCGAGAGGGTGTATGGAAAAAGGCTTTTAGTATAGTTAGGTGCACATCAAGCTGCCGGGAAAAGTGGTTTGTATTCTATAGCCTAACGTTGAGAATTATTGAACAACACATACAATAACCTACCCAATACCAAAAACAATGACATAGAGAAGATAATCAGAAGTGAACACCAAATATGGCAATTTATTTTTATGAATATGATTGCCTCGTTTTGTTCTATATAAGATAGATCACCACTATTGGGTTCTCTAACATATATATGAGTACTATAGAATTAAACAAACTAGAAATAGTAAAGGACCCGGAAACTTATTAACTTTTATGTGTACACGTCTTTTTGCTATTATAGTTTTTGGCACTACACACTCGCTAACTGTGGGTACTACGATATATATCATATATGTATCTAGAATTATATGTAGTTTTTAACTAGATGCTGGTTGTCAGTTTAGGAAAATAAGTGGGTAAAGGTGGCCAGAACAATTTACTATCTGGCATGCATGTACCGATGTTCCTATATACATAGGAAAACAACAAAAATCGTTTTTCTTCTTGAATTTTCTTCTCTTTTTTTGCGCTCGCTCTGTATACACCTATACAATTTACATGTCAAATCGATTTTCATTATTTTTCCGGGTTTTTTTTTCCTTTCTTTCTTTGTGTAACGTATAGTTTGTGTGCTTTTGAGTGTAATGCTCAATTTGTTTTTGTGTGTGAAGCAACACAACAGCTCTATAAACTTTTTATACGAAAATTATGACTATGCTGTATGAATGGGTTATCGTTATAGATGTACATAAATAGTTTAAGCTTAGAGTGGTTGTTGTGCGAATTTTGTTTGCATATATTAAACCGGAAAAAAAATGGCGAAAAAGTATATTGGTGCTGGTGTATTGCACTAAAATATACATATAGCAACAAAAATAAAGAGAAAAAAAAATAATTGAAACGACCTCAATATCTTTTATTAGAATCTTTAGTGGTTTGTGTATATTATATATGGCTATATATATATAATATTATTATGGCTGTTGGGGCAAATAAATGGCACTGTAATGCATATAGATGGAGATGGATTTTTTTTCTATATTTGTCCGGCACTATTATACTAGAAAAGCGTATATGGTCTATTTAAAAAATATTATAATGAAAAATGTAATCGAAGATTGCATAAAATATGGTACTCAGAATACGTTGGTATACTTTTATATAGATTTATAATACGTATATAATAAATACTCAAAGTGGAAAACATTTGTTAGATTGCAAAATACAAAGCAAAAATTTCTCGAAAAATTTGGTATTATGTATTCATAATAAATTCTGTGAAATTGTATGAAAGATTATTCAGATTCTAATAATTCTTTTAATTTCCTTTTTATTATTTAAAATCTTATCGTCTCTAGAACATTTTCTTCGATATTGTTTTTTTTTTTATTTCTTATAATACTAAAAATACGGTCGAATTTCAGTTTTTTGCTTTCTCCGATTGTGTATTTTTCTTTAAATAATTTTGTTTTTGCTGCGATCTGCGGGCCGCATTTTCACATAAATCAAGTTTCATGCGTTACCCAACGTGAGTGCATGACTGTTTTAAAACAAGTCTACTCAAAAGTGTATCCCAATTGGCCAAAATTTTGTCGCAGGATATTATGTCTTTTAATCAGGGTTGTCATGTTAAAAACATCCTTGTTTGAAACAGTGTTTAAAACATTTTTTTTAAATGCACTGTTTAAAACAGTTTTATAAAATAGTTAGTAATAGTTTAAAACAGAAAAATTTTCAGAGACAAAGTTTTGTTGGTCAGAGATGTGTACGTGCACTAGTTTTTTGGGCTAGAACATTGTGTTGGTAAATATACCTTTAAAGAATGATTATTTGCTCGCGTAATTATTGAATTATAATGTTGCAGTTTGTTTCATCAATATATAGTCAAAACACTGACGATTCTTAATGCTATATGCGGTGGATGAAACAAACTATTTAGGCTGTGTTCCATTTCATTTTCTTTAGAATCAGAATATTATTTTAGCACAGAAACATAATATAGATTTTAACTTATCTATATATACAATTATCATACTTTCATTGCTAAATTATGACAGAAATAAGAATAAATATCCATTCTAAATCTAAAAAAAAAATGAAATGGAACACAGCCTTAATTCAATAATTATGAATTAGTCCGACTTGGGCTCATAAATATTCGTCCATGGCATTATATGATCTGCACCGCTCGTTGTGTAATTTGGTCCATCACTACCTTGAATCTTCTCAACATCATACCGATCATTTATTTTGACTTTGATGATTTGATATGGTCCAAAAAAATTTGGTTGAATTTTCAACGTAGGACCAAATTGTGTTCTTTGAATTGCAACGAGATCACCACATTTATATTAAATTGCAGGTTTGCTTTTCTTGTTATAATTTCGACGATTTTCTTGTTGTACCTTGAATATTTGTACTTTGGCTTGATGTCGCATTTCCTCACGTTCAAGGCAATAATTTTTCACAAATTCTTCTTCAATTACTTTGACTTGAATAATGTCCTCAGATTTGCGCATTTTTGTTCCAAATAAAATTTCGAAGGGTGTCCTTCCAATAGAACGCTGAACAGTACTGTTAATCGCCATTTGTACACGATCTACAAATCTGTCTTTTGTCTTTACGTATTTCCGTCTTTAAAAAAAATTTGCGTTTTTATTTTCGCGGCTGTACTCCTTCTTTCGTATTGGTTGAGCCCCCAATATTTGTCGTTATTTATAACGTAAGATGTTTTATTAAAGAAGTTAAAATAAAAAACCTTTTCTGGGAATCGCTTTATTTAGAATGATCAATTTTCTAACGTTTTTTTTATATATTTTTACACATATCGAATATGCCTTCTACATCTAAAATATTGCAAAGGCAACAGATATATTGTAAAGTATTCCACATACATACGTCTTGAACGATTCGCGTTTTCTAATGTAGTAATTTTATATCATGTCACTTTTATGAAGAATCGTTTTTAGACCACTACAACCATAATTTATTTGCACTATTTTCAAAACAGCAAGTGGTAAATATTACAGACCAGGCCCAATGTATGACAAAGTGGCGATGAGAGTAAAATTTTGATTTCAATAGGACGCCACTGTACTCCCCATACAGTGCAAACGATATAAAAAAAACATCTAAATAACAATACATCTCACTTAAACAGCTGGCAACGACGCAAACTGTTCTAAAAACATTATTTTATTCTACGTATATCCGATGTTTCAACGTAAGCGGGTTTCAATCTATATCAATTGAAATTAAGTTAAGTTTTCCATCCAATATCAGTACCAAATTCTTGTCATTACGTTCCTTTACTTCAAACAGTTCCGTGTAGATTTATGATTTAAGAGAATCATCGCGAATGAAATACATTGGTACAGGTTTTAAGATCTTTGAAAATAAAAATGTGTTGAATTGTGTGATGGGATGCCGCTATTGTACGCACGAAAGTTTTGTCGTAACAATGTAATGAATTCGGTCTCTCTTAATGTCATTGAATGAATTCCTTAGGTAGACGTACATTCCAGTTCCATACACCAATTCAGACACTGATACTCCAAAGTTGTATCCTATAGTGTTGATCGCAGGCCTAGCAGAATAATTGTCAAAATACGAACCCAATTTTTATTTTTATGACACGAATTGCAGTTTTCATCGTACGATTGATCATGCCATTAGAACTGGTACAATGTTGTTCGATACCTTATAATTTCCATAAACAACATGAATTCACGGAACAATGATGACTCAAACTGTCTCTCTTGATCGGTTGTTTTTCTCAAGGGTACACCGAATCTCAAAACTCAGCCGGCATAAAATGTAAATGCCACCGTTTCCGCAATTATGGAATTATTTCCGTTCGGCGAGTATATCTATCAATACACGTCAAATAGTATACGTATTCCTTCTGACTCCCGGCAATAGTCCAATAATATTAATAAAAACGTGGAGAAAGCGTTCCGTTGGCATGGCAATCTTACATACTGGCGATACGACGCGACGTGACGTGCTACCTTCTATTTTTGACAGTCCATACATAATTTGGTACAGTTTTCATTCTTTTTTTTAACGATAACCAAATAAATTGCTCTGAAATCAGACGAGCTGTTGCCTTAATACCTGGATGCGCTAAATTTTGAAAATTATTGAAATCTTTTGCTTTCTATATTTGGCCGGGCCAAACGGCCACGGAACACTTGTCGATTTTTCACAGAAAATTGACTTCGTAGAACTCGGAATGGGACAAAGTTCCATTTTAATTTTTGTTGTTTACAATTCTGGGTCCTGCATTTGTTCGTCTGACATAGGCTCATAATTGATTCCATTTGGATTAGTGATAGAACATCAGCTATGAGATTATCTCTACCCGGCACGTGTCGAATATCGTTGGGAAAATTGGGAGATAAAGTCTAAATGTCGCAATTGGCGTGGGGACACATTAGCAGGATGTTGATTGAATGCAAAATTTAAAGAATTATGATTAGTGTCTAAACAGAAAATGTTTAATTGTCAAGTAAATGGCAATCAGTTCTCTGTCGTACGTGCTATATTTACGGTGACCCGACAAGATTTAAAAAAAAAAAAAAAACGTAACGTTTTATTTAACAGTGTCGTCGGTCCAATCATTGTTCGTTGTTATAGTGTTTCTTATTGCCATTACATAGTTCGTTTAGTTTCATGTATTCGAGCTGAGTATTAACCTCTATAATTGTTAATTGTTCCTTAAAATCGGATCAATATGCAGACCAGATCGAGCACCGGGCACTCAAAATTGGCTTATTTTCTAAAATAAATATTTTGTTATTTCATGTTTACTCTGTATCACTTTCAGATTGTATATATATGGAGGTGGGCACACCGATCTAGAATCAGGGCCAGATCTAGTATTTTGACGCCTAATTCAATTTAAAAAAAAATCACGCCAAAAGAATCGCTAGGCGGCATTTGCTTGCTATTTTGCAGCGAGGCAGCATACTATAAGTATAAATGCTAATTTTGTCCTCAGTTTTCAAAAAAATTCGTTAGTATCTAATAATCTTTGACCTTAAATAACCTTTGACCTATAGTTTTAAAAAATATGGTTTCATATCAAATGATTTTCTTTGGGTGCTATTTTCCATCTTAAAACAAAGAACGATTAAATCTATAATTTCTTATTTAAAAATAGTATTCATCGATTAACAAACAACCAACCGAATTTTAGGTTAAATATTGTGTCTCGTGAAGAACTTCTTAAAATCATCAGTGTTTCCATTTAAATACGATTAGCTTTTTATCTTTAAAAACTGCTTTAGCAATCAGGCGGCAAGTTCTATTTTCGTGTTGTTATCATTATCGAACAAGGAAAAACTTAAAATTTAAATCACCACTTTCAATATGCGATATATATTAAGCTTAGTTGGATATAGACAAAATTAAGATTATAGAGACAATTTTCCGATTTAGATATTTGGGAGACAATTTCTAAGAAGTTTGCTTGAAAAATCGTCTCGTAGCAACTTTATATTTTTCCAAATTTCAGGAAGATGTTCTTGCGAGCCATATAGGTTGTGACACTACTGGTTTTGACACTTTTAGGAGTACACATTCTGTAGAAATTTCCTGATAATCAATTATCTGTTTAGCCTGTAAAGTGGACACAACTTTTTTTATTGTGAGCGAGCGGAACCAATATTTTTTGCTTCATAAATTTTGAACCCACCTTAATTTTTTCGAAAAATTCGAAAAAACAATACTTTCATATGGCAAATAAAAAAAAACAATTAAGTAATTCACATTAAAAATAATTGGATAATATAGTCAAACCGGATGAAACGAAATAAATTCTACAATTGTATATTAAATTAATATTATAGTTAAATTAAATCAAATGAAACTAAATGATGTAAAAATAATACAATGTAATATAACCGAAAGAAAAGTGATTTTATTTAAACTTAAATGTGCTAACAGCAGGTACCTAATACCTCTATCTATATAAATAACGATACAGAAATATCTTTTCAGTTTAGTTTAGCTTTTAGTTACCGTATTTACCATATATCTGCCATGTTTTGAAAATAATTTAATAATAGCTTTAATTTTATCTGAGCAGCTAATAGAGCAAACATTTAAAATAGCAAATGACAAAAATAATTGAGTCATTACAGATTATAGATTTTATATATAACACCTATTGAAATGTTATTGAATTTTTCGGAATTTTTACTTGAGTAGAGAATGACTACTGTCATTCTGGCAAATATAAGCTTTCGTGTGCGAATCCAATATTTTTCATCTAATAAGTACTTTTTTTAATTTGTTTTTAAACTTCAAGATAGAATTTGTTTTTATTTTTTAATCCCAAATTCTTAACATGCTCATTTTGTCTATCCAGAAGTCTTGTGAAATTTTGCAGGGACTTCATTTAAATTTAAAATTTGTTTGCGCAGTGAACTCTCTTGCTAATAGAATAATTTCTAAACTGCAAATGAAATAACGATGAATCGCAAATATTTTAAACAATAAATGCTTTCACTTGAATTTAAATATTATACGCTCCAAGTATATAAATTGGGTAAAAAGTTTCGGCCATAAAAAAACGTTATATTTTGCATTTCACAGATATACACGCTTCTATCTTAAATTTTAATGTTAAGTATCTATATATACACCGAATATCTAAATACCTATATCATATACAATTTTTAACTTATGTAAAAGTAGAAAACATATACAAAATAGTTTGGCTTTTAAAACTTTTACTTTTACCATTACAGACGAATTGAAAATTGTAAGAGACGGAAACTATGGTTCGGAAAATCCTGATGTCAAAGGTGGATGGGATGGCATGGTTGGTGAACTAGTTAGACGAGTAAGTAAAATTTTCCTTTCTCTTAAAATTTTTACACAGTTGAACGTATAATGCATACCTCTCTATAAAACATTTGAGAGAAAACCATTTATGAAATCTATATTATATTCAGTGTAAAACTATAAACGAACGGTAGAATTTTCATTTGCCTTTAGCTAAATATATTTTAAGTCTGGTGTATAATATATGTATATATATTTCTGAGAGTTATATTATATTGTGAATATAAATTAAGCAACTCCTAATTATTTCTTGTTAAAGACAAATTTATAAAGACCGAAAAGTAATCATAAAAGTATCCTGCTAACCTCTTTTTACCAAAAGTTACACAGGTTATGGTACTTTATGAATTTCATTTCTTTATGCGAATATTATATCATACACATATATTTATGTTACATGCTCAAGTCCACAGTGTGCGTCTGTTTTTTCAAAATGTGAAAGTGGAAGTCTTAAAAAAAATTATGTCATTAAAGAAAAACCGATTCATTGATGCTTGTGAGAAAGGAAAATATTTGTTTAGCAAACTAGTTTATAACTTTTTTATTTATCTTATGCAAAAGTAATTTATGCATAAATTATTTTTAAAGTTGTTGTTGTTTTAATTTTAATTCGGACTTTACCAGATTTATGAATACATAATTCAAAAGCATTAAAATTTCTGTTTGGCAAACTGAATGACCTTTTGATACACACAATATTTTGTTTAACATTGTGAAAGTTCAAAAGGAAAATTTTACATAAGTACATAACATAGCATACACTACTCGTATATATCCATATACGCTCAAATTCGCAAAAGTTTTTTGCATAAAAAATATTTAGCATAAATATTTCTCGTTTTTTATTTCAATTTAATATATTCTTCTTAGTTGAAAGATATTTCGTTTTACATGCAATTTTTGCTGCCGACTTAACGAAATACTTGCAGCTATTTATACACATATACATATACTTTGTTTCTATTGAGATTCGAGCTACAAAACGCAGAGATATTTTGTGTGTGTATGCATGTGAAAAGTCTATGCAGTTTTTGTTGATGAAAATGTTTTAGACTTTTAGAGCTTTTATAATTTTCGACTTTCATAGTTGTGTTTGCTAGATGAAAAGTGATGATTCAAAGGCTGTTGTCTGTCAAAAATTATCTATCTATAGGAACTATTTAAACTGTAAAAAAGTGCTATCGTACTGCCAACAATCATATACATGCGATGACCGTTTTTAGTCTAGAATACAGTTAGATTAACTACTCATGAAATAGTGTTTATCAGAATAATTGTATAAAAAAAAGTTTTTTTTTAACTTGCCAACCCTGGTGTTTATTGTGTTACTGTTAATCAATCGTGTCTGTTTAATATTTAATATACATTTTATAGACCATTTCAATATGATAATATTTTATCTTCATTTTTTGTTATTGGGTTTTGTTTTCGTTTTCATGGCCTAGAACTAAGTCAATTCCTGAAAATTCAAAAATATTGATTCATACGCACAATATACTGAAATTTTCCATGAGTAACTTCTATGTTTTGGAGTAAATATATTGTTGAATTTATTAAATATTCTGACGTTTATAGGACACCAGACTAAATAATTTGTGTATTCTGAATTGTTTGTTAAATTATGAAAACATGGACATTCAATAAGTGTAAATACAAAGTCATCTTCCACTAAATTATTAAAATATTTAATGGACTATTGTAAATAAAAATCATTTTAAACTTCAGCTTCAACTGAACAAGAATAATTTTTATATTAAGCCATAAAAAACTTAGAACCTGGTGAATACAAATTATATTTTGTTTAACGATTTTAAATAATTGTAATGTTAAGTTATAAAATTATTGAGAACCCTTTGGTGAACATTAATAGGACTTTTGACAGTGGAAGGCCTCCACCAATTTGATGACTAAATAATTGAATAGCTGATTCGTAAAATTAAAATAAAAAATGAAGAACGAACGGAAAATATAAATAATAATTAGTAGGACGCCTCAACCAACACCGCTGTAACAGCCAGGAATAAAAAGTTCAGTTCGAATTCAAATTTAGCATAACGGCATAACAAACTTGACTATCTTTAGTAAATGTTGTTTCGATGACGATTCCTTTAAGAGTTTCTGGCAGAATTTTCATCCACGCCAATCGGCTTTACACTCTAAAACCATTTTGTTCTGCATGTTATCATTGGCAGGTACTCTCGTACTCATCGGCACCAATAATGGTCGGTCAGATTTTGAGCTTTTTTCCATTTTAGTATTAATACATTGTCTGTATACGGGCCGGATCTTTGATGCCACTTGATGTCCCCAGTAAGAAGTGATTGGGCGTAAGCGCTTCATCCGCTTTGCCATCTATCGGCACAAACGTTAGTGGCCGAGAATTGACAATACTTTCGCACTGGTGAATTCTTCCTCGGTTTTTGAAAAGTTTAATGCTGAAAATTCTCGTTTAACATCTGCACCGCAAAAAATTGTCCCGTTGTAGCTTTACGTTTCATTTGGTTGGTCTCTTCTTGCCATAAAATTTTGTATAGACATAATGTACGAGTCAGTACTGAGGCCACGCACTATTTAAAAATAGATGGCTCGATTTGTGAAACATGTTAATAGTACAATCCACCTATTCTCAGTACGTCGGCCAATTACGTTACGACTGTAATTGGACCAAAGTAATCAACTCCAACATATGAAAACGGTCGCGAAAACAGGGCAAGTCGGCCATTGCAGCTGAGTTCATGAATTGCTGACACGTCTTACGAATACGCTTCAAACAAACTCGAATATTTAAGATTTAGAATTTTTGACGCTATTCATTTATGACTGATTCGTGGTTACAGTGATGGAATTTTAATGATATTTCATGACGATCAAATTTGTAATTTTTTTCCGATTTTTTGTATCAGTATCGGCTTTTTCATGTAATTATCAATACCATAAGCAGCACTTCTTCTTCCACCACTTCGCATCACATCAAACGATTATATACGACGCTCTATCCACCAACTGCTGTTGACCCGGCAACTCGTTTAAATTCTTCTTCAACACCGTCATTTCATACGGAAAGGCTATAAGCTGGTCTTGTCGATACAATTGTAATTCCCTACTAGATATTGAACCAGTTTTACGTTCATCGCATTTTTTCGTTTTTGTATTGCCAATGAATCGCAACACAAACGCCATATATAATACGAAGACAACAGAACCAGTTACAAAACGTTCAATTTGAATAATTTCACATTGTGTGAATGCCATCTGCCGAGTCCTTGGGCCATTCATCAGATGGCAGCAACAGAAACTCGGGCTCTTTGAACCATCTGCTTGATTGATTGAAGTCCGGCAACTTCTGCCATTTTGTTGCCTCGTCGGCAACATTTAGTTTGGTTGGTACTCATTGCCAATGGCTTAAATTGGTTGTTTCCAAAATTTCCCCGACTTTTAAACCTACGAACTGTTTGTATTTACGTTGGTCCGATCGCAGCCACCATAACACAGTTTGTGAGTCCGACCAAATTGTTCGTTTTGTTATTGAAATCGAATGACTAACTGTATTGCTGTTGGCTAACCGTGCTCCCAGCAGTACGGCCTGGATATAGATAGATAGATGAGAGACAGGCGCCAGGACAAGTCCGAGCCAGTACCGATACCAAAGCGGTCCATTGTACGTGCTATTGCCATATGCGTTAGAATCTGTTGGATTTCGTAATGAAGTCCAATAATCTACGCATCGATCCCCGCCCGACCTCCTCTAATGTGCACAAGTGATTACCTAGAGTACGACTTCTGAGCTGTTTATATCTTGGACAGTAACATGCGAAGTGGGCGGCAGTTTCCTCTTCCAAACCACAGGCAGTTTCCTCTTCCAAACCACAGGCCTAAGCTGCTTTCTTCTACTGAAACCAAGCAGTTCACAGGTCGCTGTCTTATTAATTCCGTTTACAAACATTTT
>JANTEX010256141.1:0-12258 GCA_024741295.1 Macrocera vittata | reverse complement strand
TGATAATTTTTATTTTCAACTAGAAAAATGTAATATCAGCATATTTATGATTTTATATTTAAACATTTTTTATTTTTATTTTAGTTTTGATTTTGCGTGAAAACGACAATGCTGTCATTCAAAACATGCAGTATACAGACGAAAATGTTCGTTGCTAAATGTAGTCTTATGGACCACATATAGACCTATAAAATTGACTACTTGACGTCGGCAAATGTCGGAAATAAGACCACACTTAAAGACTAAGAAGCGTCGTCTTCATTTTGACTAAAAGAAGACGTCTAAAATACGTTTTTAAACGACCTTTATATGTTTAAATTTGTGGTGTTTTTCTTTCTGGAAAATATTTTTAACCCTACTAAATTGTGAGTAAAATTACGAATAGGGCTTAATAGTGGTATGCTTAGTTCATGACATGGGATTTTTATTGTAAAAACTTTGCAATATTAAAACAGTTTTACGCCATATATAAAATGAAATATACTACATGTCTCTAAGTTTTCACTAAATCTTAATCACACTTTAATAATTGTGAATTCTTTTTGATTTCTTTGTCTCCATTTTGTAAATTAGACCATATACATATATTAACGACTAAAAAAACATATTCCACCTGTAAAAATTGTACCAAATCTGTGTCTACAAAATATATACAAATATAACATATACATATATATATATATATATATATACTCGTATGTATACATAATGACACCAAAAACTATATAAATAATACACATATATTCTATTCAACATTAAAATTTATGAACTACACGATAAATACCGACTTTATAATTTTAACGTTAAATTAATTTACATATTTTATAACTACCAGATAATATATCTTTACCCAACACTTCCAATGCTAAAACAATTATTATTATTAAAAAATCACCGCATATAAGATACATATGTACAATATACACCCAGAAATTTAACGATTTCAAGCGTAGTTTTTCTCTTCGAAAACTAGTCATCATTAAATTATTCAAATTACTAACGATAAATAATCGAAAAAAAAAATCGAATATGATTATTGTCCAAAAATTTATTACCAGCCAACGGAAACATTTATCAATAATTAATAATAATAAAAAAAAAATCCAAACATTCTATATGGCCGCAGCAGCAGCCGCGTAGCTACTATAATTGTGACAGATTATCATCTCATAAGTTTAAAAAAAAAAAAAAACAAGTTTTTAGCGCGCAAGTTTAATTATTATCAATAATAATAACAATACAAAGCTATTCAGTTTTTTTTTCCTCATCTCATTCGATTTTTCTAAGTTTTAATGGGTTATTATACAGCCAGCAATATGCGTGCACGGGTAAAGTGTTGATCACCTCTATGTGTTAAAGCTTTGATTTTTCAACAAAAATACAGTAATTCAATGGGCGACAAATTAGTTAAGTTATTATTGACAGCATTATCAACAAGATTTAAATAATAAATTTCCATTGATATCCATAAAATCTATTCGTATATGTGATTTTGTTTAATGTGATTGAGGTATGCGTGTGTGTTTTAGAACACATTTTAAAAATGAATTAAAAACTAGGTGTATATTAAATTATCCAATCAAAAATTACCATGTGTATAATTTTAAGATTTAATTAGAAACTGTTTTTGTTTATGTAAACGTGTATGGAAATACTAAAATGTTCATTTGATATATCATCATATCGAAATTAATGCTAATGGGATTAACACGCGTTTGTGTTTCATTTTATTCATGCGATATGCAATATTGCAATAAATGCATGTCTATATATATATCGCACCCTTTTATTATGAGATCAGCGGGCCCCTCATCGTTAAATTTGGCCCATATTCAGATAAAATTGCGACCATTGAGATTTAGCTACTATGAAACTGGCAAATAACACAAACATTTTACCCAGAATCCAGGAAATATGCTCGAATGAAATCGTAAACAAACATTTTTGGACGTAATATATTTGAACAATTTAGGACTTGAGGATTCAGCTAAAAACCAAATATAGGGCAAACTGAAATGATGGCATGTCTATTGTTTATTAAAGTTAACACCATGTTTTCGTAAAAAACTTTTGTATTACCCATTAATGTATATAAAGATATTGTGATATTTTTATTACAATTATTCAAATGAAAACCTTTTTTATTCCATTTTTCTATTTAACCGTAGGCATGTCCGTTTTAGAACGATATATCTACACAAGGACGATGCGTATCCTTTATAATGGATTTATTATTTATATATGTATGGCGGCCGCGCTGCCGCGTTTTCTTCCTTTCTCCTTCACAAGCGCAATGACGCCATTAATTTTTCTATCGTTCAATTATTTGTCTCTTATAACAAAATACACCCTCATTGTGTTTTTTTTCTTCTTGCATTGTAAAAGCTATCTGTTATGCATTAGTTGGAATTAATAAGTACATATATATATTTGGTATATATATATTGGATATATGTATATATCCGGATACACACTTATTTCATATATAATGTTATTATTCCGCCCTTAGTTTGAATATAATGTCACAATATGCTTTGCGGATCGTTTCACCCCTTCTATGGTGAGGAAAAAAGCCAGGACTGTGGAGAATTTCGAAAAAAGAGAAAACATATTTTATGCGGTGCATGTGCTTGTCTTTATGTATGATGTATGTATGTTTGGTATATTGCATATTGTGTTTATATATGTATATGCTGACACTGTCGCATTTTATTATATGATTATATTATATGAGTACTTGAAATTGTGGAAGCGTATATATTGTGTGGTGCAGTATTACATATTTAAGCTTTTTATAAAGAAACTAATGTATTCATTATATTGCGTTGATGTGTTTTGTTATTTTGTGTTGTTTTTTTTTTATTACTCTATTCGAGCATAGAGGGTAGGTATGAGTATTGAAGGTACCTATGCGTATATTTATAATACAAATTAATGCAAAATTGGAGGGTGGTTTCATTTTGGTTTGAATTAATTCTTAACTAGTTGTAAACAGTATGTGTTACATTTCATTATCAAACATTATCGTTTGCTGAAGACTTGTAGTCCTCATACACACTCAGAGAATTCTAAAGTTACGTGAGAGCACAAAAAAAGGTTTTTTTTTTGTGAACTTTCTTATTTATATTTTTAAAAAAATATAATTTACCTTCTAATATTTTTTTTTCTTAAATTCTATATGCGATTGAATGAAAAACGACAGATCAAATGGTTATAGAAGATGGTATGTGTGGTAGGAATTTAGGACTATTTAGTTGGCGGATCGGACAAAAGAGTAGGTCTTTTATTTTTCAAACAACTATATCGAAAAAATCTAAGTTTCGTTATGATTTTTATTAAATGCTAAAGGATCCTAGAAAAATGTTGAAGTTGTGTTAATAGGTTAATTGTTAACTATTGTTTATTGAACACTACCGTATGATCCTCGGTATGATCTTTGTCACTAAAATTTTCTTTTTTGTCATTGAAGCACAACCAATTAACATACATCTAACTTAAACTAAAACATACATAGACATAATAAACTTTTTAACATATTATTTAACATATATGTGTTGTATTCTGAATTTAAGTTTAAATAAAGTAGATTTAGATTATTAAAAAGAAAGAAAACAGAGAGACACACCACATATATCACAGCTGATTTGTCATAACATTTATTATACGAATTCAATTAAGTTAAATTAAACTAAATAAACAAGATTGGTTCGAACCATCCTCTAAATTTAATAAATTATGTTCATCTGTGTTTTTAATAAAATATGATTTAAAAGCATTTAATTTAGAAGGATCTTGCACAGTTTTTAAAACAGAAATTGATTTTTCTTTATTAAAATTATGTCCACTTTCTAATATGTGTTTAGCAAAGGCCGAGCGTTCAGATTTATAATTTCTTATTGCTGCTAAATGTTCTTTATACCTTGTGTGAATTTTTCTTCTACTTTGGCCGATATAAAATTTATAACACGTTTCGCACTCTATTTAATATATGCCTGAATGTTTAATTTTTTCAATTTTATCTTTCGTAGATTCAAACAAGGATTTTAACTTACCCGCACAATTAAACACTAAATTCATTTTGTTTTTATTAAATGTCTTCGTAATTTTTTCCGTAATGATTGGCGCATACGTCATTTTTATGCGTTTCCAAGTCCAAATTTTCGCCAAAAGGTTTTCTTCTTTCAAATCCATTTCAAAATTAGTCATAAACACTTCCGACAAGAGTGGCGACAACGGGTTACCCATATTCGTTCCTTGTGTGACTGTGAAATATTCATTTTGGAATTGAAAGATATTAAAGAAAATCGCTATTAACGTTGTTTGTTTGTAAATACTTTTAAAAATAACTTAAGGCTGTATTTATTGGTATTCTTGGAAACAAAGAGACCACGTAAAATAAGATTAAAATTTCATCTTCAGATAATACGATGTCTTGGAAAATATTTACCGCTTCAATAGAGTTCTTTACATAACAGCCATTTACAAGTGGGAGTTTTTTTACTTCATTAACCAACAATTTGGCTAATTTGTACGATAGTGCTCCAATACTAGATGAAATCGGTCTCACGGCACTTTCCGGTTTCTGTATCTTAGGCAATCAATAGATCCTTGGAACCCTTGGATTTGGTTTTATTAATCTCCATCTGATATTCGATTCAAAGACTGAGAGGGTCTCGTTTTAACTTTTAATATGGTCCATTTATAATTAAGTTTTGCATTCTTTGGTTGTTTCTTTATTCAATGCGCCACACAAAGGCATATAGGCCTTATTTTAAGTGTGCCATACGTAGGTTTAATATACAAATATATATACAAAATATTAATTAAAATGTACTAATAATTAAATTAAAGAATAATATTTTAATATAGATACATATATATACACGTAAGCGTACATATGCACACATACATATGCATATACATACATATGCATACGTACAAACACACATGTACGCACACATGCATACACACATATCTATACATGGATACTAAAAGTCAGCGTACTCAATACTTAAAAAACGCAATAGGAAACAATAAGCATAAAACATATAATAAAGATACGTTTTTGAATAATAGGCAAACAGTAAAAGAAGAAAGTAATAGCAAAATAAATAGACAAAATTAGAATCAAAAGCATAGCCTAGCAATTCAGCCGTTGCAGCTGAACTCACCCATACACACGAGATTCCAACGAAAGGCAAACCCATTCACATTCACTCAATACCCTTTCACAAACCAAACAGTGAAGTCACATTTAAGCTAATCATTTCACACTACTTTCTACCTTTCAATTAAGCACGATTTACACAGGAAATGATCACCACCGGCGGGAAATTGACATCAACGTTGAAACTATAAACGGTAAAAAATGTTGGAAGAGTAAATTGAGTCTTTAATATCACACAGCATAGCTGGATAATATCCCGCCGGTGGGGAGCATTTACACAGATTCACACTTGGTCACAGAAGTGCTGGAGGCAGCGCGTTTTGAAATCCCCGTAAGATCCCGAACTTTTAATTGTTGCGGGTAATGAATTCCATAGTAACAACCCGCAAACAAAGAAGGAACTGTTATATTGGGCCGTGTTATGTCTAGGAATAGTAATGGGTGTTGATAGCGAACGAGCGATTTCATACACATCGTCTTTAGGTGCTGATATGAAAATAGCTTTTTTAATACCATGTGGTAAATTGTTTGCCTCGAAGAAAAAATCCATTCGCTCTTTATAGCTGGTCCATGACGTGTTCAAATACAAAAATGACAGATGGCCACATGTCAGAGTAAATTAGGGTTGCCAATCGACGGTTTACACTGAAAACGCAGCGGTTTGGTTCTACGTACGTACACACGGAATTTGACAGAATTTATTCACGCTTTATATGTGTAGTGTGAATTAGTGTAAATTCACACTGCCATACATGAAGCGCGAATGGTTTCTTTCCGAATTTCGTTGAGCCGAATCCGCGTGAAAAAGCTGGATATGTTCTTTCCTTTGAGAATCAGCACAATGGGATTTTAAATAAATGGATTTCGAGGAATTAATTTCGTTGAAATGAGAGTTCGGAAAAGTGAATTCGGGCAAAATAGAATCGGAAAATAAAATTCCCAGTCTACTGAATCTCGTTTCACCATATGGAATGACCCACTACTGACCATTCTAATTTTTTTTCTTTAACAGACTCATTGGATGACGATATTTGGTTGTTGTGCACGATTTCTGGTCCTTACAGACCTATTGCCGCCATTTCTATCATATTTCCGCCATATCTATCATTAACGTCATCGTAACGATAATTGTCAACATAACTATCGTTTTCATCATTGATTCCCACCGGTCATCGTTATTTTCGCCAATCATATTTGCAGTGTACTTATAGTATATTCATCTATCACAGTATATTCGTCATTCACAAATATATCAGTAACTTTAATATTCGATCTAATCGTCGTTCGCATACATGTCCAACGTGGAATCTCTATCACAATAATCTACATTTGCCCCTCATCTATTTTTTTGCAATTTATACCAATTTTCGATCTGACAACGGAATACGACCGTTCCTTGCTCCATTTTCATAGTGTCTTTTTTGCTGCGCTAAAAAATCGCTTCCCGTTTTTTAACACTTGCATTGTTACACCTTGGAAGATGTCAGTTTTGTCGATTCAAACCCAAACCCATGTTTAATGATGCCAGATTTTAATATTTAATACAAGTAAGTTATCCCCATCTTTTCAAGATTCAAGCTCCATTACATCATCTAGAGCTTAAGAATCTTTTCTTTAGTTCACCGAGAATTATAAATTCATTCCCGATCAACTACATGCGCTTCTTGGTCACGCCCATGCGTTTTCTGATATCTTTTTGTCGTTTCATAGTCACTTTTGATAGTTTTTTAGTCGCTGCTGTCGATAGCTTTCTGGAAAATTTTTTATTACTTCCGCCTTTTATTAAAACAGTTCCATTGACGGATCCAAGGGGAAAAATTCACCCCTTACTTTCCCCCTTAAATGCGTCCCCTTCTCAGATTTGTCCCCTTAAAACAAACAACATATTTCAGTCATTGGAATATAATTTCTGAGATAAAAAATTTGATCAAAAAGTGGGAGCGGGTTTAATCAAAATGTAATGATGTCTGTACTATTTTTGAGGGCTAATTTCGCTATGAGTGAATTTCTTATTCCAACAAGGCGCAATTTTGCTGTAGAAAATGAAAGTGAGAGCGAATTTAATGAACCTAGAGCTTGTTGATCATGGATGGGGGGGGAGGGGGATTTGTCATTGGACAGCACAAAAAATTCGCCCCACACCGCTTTTAATTTCGCTCCCTCTTGAATTCGCCAATCAAACAACATATTTCAGCATACATAGATGTTTGTGCTAATTTTTGGAGCGAATTTCGCTATGAGTCAATTTCTTATTTCAACGAGGCACAATTTTGTTATAAATAATGAAGGTGAGAGCGAGATTTTTTAACAAGAAGGGCGAATTTCGTTATCCTAAAAAATTCGCCTCACACCGCTTTTATATTCGCCCTCTTAAATTGGCCCTCCTTTTAAATTCGTTAATCAGACAGCATATTTCAGTCAGTTGGCATATCAAATCTGGTATCAAAAAATGAGAGCGAATTCAATCAAAATGCAATGATGTTTAGACTCTTTTTGATAGTAGGGCGATTTTCGCTATAAATGAATTTCTTATTTCAACAAGGCGCAATTTTGCTTAAGATAATGAAAGTGAGAGCGAATTTAATGAACCTTAAGCTATTTAATCAAAAGAGGGCGAATTTTGTCATTGGACAGCACAAAAAATTCGCCTCTCACCGCTTTCAAATTCTTCCTGTCTTAAATTTGCCAATCAAACAACATATTTCAGTCAGTGTGAATATCAATTCTGGTATAAAAAAATTGATCAAAAAGTCAAGGCGAATTCACCACATGGTAAATATTTTTAAAAATCGTCCTTTCATTTCTATAATTGGAAAACTTATTATACAGATGTATAACATTAAAACTTTATATTTTAAAAAGCCTGGACTGTTTCAACAACAAAAAATCACTGATTGCCTCGGTTACGAAATTATTGCAAGCAGTAAATTTAATTTATTAGTTATTCCAGACAAGAAACACATAGTTTACGTAACTCCATATTAGTTCAAGAGACAAGTTCAAGTTTGAGATAAATGTATGCTGTATCAATGGATGTATTATTGTTTGTGATCAACGCAACGCAATGCGATCATTAAACAACTCGCTTTATTTTATATTTGATTTTGATGTTAAGTAAGGTGGTTCGGCTTTCTTTAAAAAAATCATAAACACTTTGGAGTTCTTTATAAAACCAAATATCTTGTATACATACAAGTACTTACGAGTATGGTTTGAATTTTTCTTATCAACATAAATGCGATTCATCTCTAAAATTTCGAGCACAAGCACCCTAAACGTATGGTCAATGAATATATTGTGTGTGCTTATGTATATTGTAGGTATAATTATAATTAAAATAACGTTTCAACATTTTTCTATATATATTTACTCACTGCAACAAATAACAAAAAAGTAAAAGTGAAAAACAGAAATGCTTAAGCAGTAGCCGTATAGGTATACCTGCACCACCGAAAGCTTTGGTGTTTATACCGCTGGTTGTGCCTAAAGCGGCAGACTTGGCACTTTTGCGCAGACAAAATTCCAATGAACCAACCGAAGACTGGAAGGTGTTGCAATTGGAGGAGGAACGGAAAGATCCAGATGCAGAGGGCAGTTCTACGTTCTACGTAACCTTCAATCTTCGACTCCATAGAAATGAGGAAAACAAGACGCAACCGCAGTTTAATGCCGAGCGGAAACCGGGACTGAAATGTATAGCCACCAATTTAACAACAAAGCTAACGAAACCCAATTTAGAGGATCTAACAGAACCTGGCAATACTCCAGAGAATGAAGCAAAAAAACATGGACAATATTCAATTCTAAGTAAACCATAACCTAAGTTTAAAAAAATAGAGGAAACAGTGGAAAACTCTTAGGAATTCTTACCGCACACTGTTCACTGTGAGAACATGCGCATAGAATAGGATTAGTGGGATCAGACATGTGACGTGCACCCATCCTATGGTGGAATTGTCTACAGAGTTTCTGGAGCACATTCTGTGGTTCTGTTCTGACCCTTCAAAACTGTAATGACCTGACCATTTTCAGTCACCATCTTGTACCGATAGAAATTACCGAAGTAACAACAAAAATGATCGGTTTTTACCAAAAAAGGTACAACTATTAAATGGATTGCCATTCTGTACCGGTATAATTTCCGGTATCGAAAAAAAATTATACACATTTACTAAATGTGGTACTAGTTTAATGGCTATGGATTTGACTAAAACTTTAGCGAGTTTCGGTAAAGCTTTACTTTCTACAATGTGTCATTGTCCGCAAATATTGTACCGTTCCTACTAATGGCTAGTTAGAAATGAGTGCTATTTTGAATGGCTTCAAGCTCTTAAAAAACAGATGTCTACACATTTTTGGGATACCTTAGTTTTTTCGAAAAAGTAGTCAAAAATTCATATGTATATGGAAGCAAAAACCGAAAGCGACTTTAGAAAAAAGCGCACGTTAATTTAACTTCTATGTTTTTTTTTTGGCAATGGAAAAATAGACTAACTGAATTGTTTATATATTCAAAGATGTATTTAGTATTAAAATGTTCGACTATTTTTATTAATAACTTCTCAATTCTTATCAAAATGGAATTGGCTTTGAACCGAAAAATCAAATCTTCTTATTTTAAAAGGAAATAATCTATAAAAAATGTGTACGATTACCATAATATTATTATATTTGAAAAATGTTCTGTAATGATTCGATATATATCAATATCAGCGGCGCGGCGTAGCGTGAGATTTGCCGTATACAAGAAGTACCAAAACAAAGCATTAAAAGTGAGGTAAAGAGAGGTAAAGAGAAGCAAGTACCGGGGCCACGAATGAAGTACCTGGTTTTTGAAGCAAAATGTGGCACGTGCTGAAGCTTCCAGCAGGCATATTTAGTCACATGATGACGCAAAATGAGATTCTATTGAGATTCTAAATAGTAACTCAACTAACACACATGACGCTATAAGTGTATACTCAGAATGAACACAATGTGTGTTTACATGATGTGTGCATTTATAGTCTAATCAGAGTAAACTCTGATTATACACAATTCACAATGTGTGGATATGGTCACATTTTGTTACTGGGCTGGCTTTTGGTGCGGTAGGTCGACAGTTCGATTCCAGCCGTGTCAGGATAGTTGTTGTTAGGAAAAACTTCTAAAGCAAGAACGAACTCATCAAGATAAATAAGGCATGTGAATGGGTCTTAAGATAAAGAGAGGCGAGTAGGTATGTAGAGTTATTATACATTCTAAATTATTATCAATTCAATTCGTCATTAACATTTCTATATATAAGTTATGTTGTCTATTTCTATATATATGTTATGTATGCGTATCAATCATTGAAATATTTACTCTTTTCAATACACAGATGGAGGCCAATCGAGACAGGCCAAGTCACACCCGAGGTCAGTCGAGTTACTCTATACCACATAACTCTCACCAGAGTTTACCCGAAATCTCCCTGTAGTCACCCGAAAACCACCAAAGTCTCTACAAAAACCATCCGTGGCCACCTGAGCCCCTTTTGAAGTCAACCGAGTTCCTCTTGAGGCCACCCAAGTACTTTCAAGTGTCGAAGCAACCCGAAACCACCAGAATTCCTCTCGAGAACACTCTCAGGAGTCACTCGAGAGCACCCGGGTCCCTTTCGAGGTCACCAATGGCTACCCATGCTACTTCGGAGTCTCTTTCAAGACCTCCTGAGCCACTATCCAAGCCAACCGAGTCTCTCCCAGTGGCCCCTACGAAGACCTTTCACGTCCTTCAAGAGGACACCTGAAACTCTCCCGATGCAAGCCGGTTACCATCCGAATCCCCGAGTCCCACCTTCGATTTCCTGACAAAGGAGTCTATTCCTAAGTCACTGAAGAGCACCCTAGCTCCTCTCGACACCATCCGAGTCATTCCAGAGGCCACCCAAGTTCCTCCCGACAATAACCGGGTCCCTCCCGAGGATACGGAAGACTACCTGTGGTCCACCCGAAGACAGCCGAGACCACACTATACAACCCAAGACTCAAGTGGGAATCAGATGGTCTCGTTTAGTTTCAAAACCGTGTGGCCTCGGAGGGCCAATTGAGAGACTCGAGTTGCCAGAGGTGGGATTCGAGTAATTTTGGGTGGTCTCGGTATGAATAAGTTTGGTTTCGGTAGAGACTAATGTGTCGAATCGAATTGCTTCGGGAAGGACTCGGGTAGCCTCGGAATATACTCGGGTGGTATTCAATGGCCTCAAGAGAGATTCAGATGCCTTTCGGAGGAACTGGAGGAGGTCTCGGGTGGGACTTGACCCCTACTCGATACTACCTCATCTCGGTAGCACTCGGAATAGACGCCAGTGATCTCGGGTGGCCTCGGGAAAGACTCCAGGAGTCTCCGGTGCCCTCTGTAGGGTCTCAGATAGATCCGTATTAGACTTGAGTGTCCTCGAAAATAACTGAGTGGTCTTGGGTTGCTTTGAAACAGTCTCGAGTGACGTCAATACGGACTTGAATCGTGTCGTGTAACTGAGGAATAGACTCACGTGACCACGGTATCGAGGGATATTAGAAGGGACTCGAGTTGCCTCTGACAAATTTAACGCCCTGGAAAATATTCCTACGTGTCCATAGTACAAAATGTATACAATAGTACTTTGTAAATTACGAAAAAAAAAAACAAAGAGTATGCATGCTGACAGCGCTCTTGCAACATTCTACAATAACAAGCTTGGTTAACTGGGTCGGATAATACATTAAAAACTGTAGGTCCCAAAAGTTGGCTTGTTAAGTTCCCACTGGGGCCTGTGATTGGGGAAACCCGCCAACTCCAACACAAGATGGATGGACGTGAAGGTGCCTCCGTGCAAAATGCCCGAGTGATGAAACCCGAAGGAAAATGAGGCACAAAACTGTGTATGTATAGTGAAAGTTAAATCACGAGACAAAAAATTGAAAATCCTGGTTCAATACCAAGTCAAAACATGAAATGATATCAAGGCAAAACAAAATAAAAATAAATTCGATAAAGTGTATGTATTTTTTTTTTTTTTAAGAAGCTCGTTACTAAGGCGGTGTAAGTTGTGCGTAAACTTTCGAAGCACCTCACGAAAAAAAATC
>JANTEX010256030.1:0-12269 GCA_024741295.1 Macrocera vittata | reverse complement strand
GGTCAAAATCAACAGCTGGCGAATTTAAATCCGTTTGTCGGCTGTGATGGGTTGATACGAGTTGGTGGCAGAATTCGCCATGCTGAAATTTCATTTGATCGCCGACATCAGATTGTATTGCCGTTTAATCATCACTTGACAAGAATATTAATTCGTGAAATACATGTCGAAAGTCTACATATTGGTCAAAGTGGTTTGCTGGCACAGATTCGACAGCGATATTGGCCAATGCGTGGCAAACAGATGGTGCGTAAAGTAGTGCGTGAGTGTGTACGGTGTTTTCGTGCCAATCCGCCAAAAATCGAACAGTTCATCCGACCGCGTGAACGTCGTGTTCCCGTTTTCGAAAAACGGTGTCGATTACGCCGGCCCAGTGTTAATCAAGCAGCGGCAACTCAAGGCACCACCGGTAAAGGCCTATATCGCGGTTTTTATATGTATAGTCACTAAGGCGTTTCATATTGAGTTATTGTCACAGTTAGTGACATGACAACGGACGCATTTATTGCAGCGTTGCAAAGATTTGAATCGTCTCGGCAATGTTTCGGATATGTTCTCGGACAATGGAACGAACTTCGTCGGTGCAAAGAACTCGTTACGCAAACTGCGGCAATTATTTGTTAGTGGACAGTGCAATCTTTTGTCGCCAGTGTAAAATTAACTTTCACTTTATCCCACCGCTTTCGCCACATTTTGGCAGTTTGTGTGAATCGGGTGTAAAGTCGGTGAAAACGCATCTGAAGCGAATGATCGGTGATTCGTTGTTAACGTACGAGGAAATGAACACGGCCGTTATCGGCAATGTCTGATGATGCGGGCGATTTGGCACCAATCACTCCTGTGCATTTTTTGATCGGCCGTGAGATAACGGCATTTTCCAAACCGTCCTACGAGTCGATAAAGGAGAATCGATGGTCCCAATGGCAGTTTATTCAACGACTTCGTGGCAATTTTTGGCGAAGATGGTGGGCCGAATATTTAACGTTGATACAACATCGGTCAAAATGGTTCAAGAACCGCCGTGAAATCAGTGTTGGTATGCTGGTCGTCGTTCGTGACAATGTGCCACCATAAAATTGGGTCATGGGACGTATAGTGGCAGTGCATCCTGGAACCGACGACATCATTCGCGTGGTGCCAATCAAAACGTCTTCGGGTATAGTTAAGCGGCCAGTGGCTAAGGTGTCGATTCTACCGTTGCCTGTTGAAACATACGTTTCAACGGGGGGAGTATGTTGGCCGACAAATGAATATTATAAGTTTAAAGTTCAAAAAGCGCGCCACGAATTTTGATTTGTTTTTAGTTCAGTGGATAGCGATCATTCTAGATTGAAAAGTTTTTTTTTGTTTCGATGAAGAGTGTGCCGTCAATTCGTCAAGGTCCAAAGTATTAAATCGATTTTTTAACCTTTGTTAGTTTTTTAATAAAAGCTTTTCAAGGAATAACTTACGTTGCTCGTCGACTGTAAAAGTATGTGGAAAATTATGTAACTAGTGGAACCATACCCTGCCATGCATTTTTTTATGTTTGATTCGAATTTTTGTTTTTAGAACATCTATCATCATCCTGTTTTTTCCCAAATTCTTTTTTTCTACGCACTCCTGCAAACGAACTTTTTTGTTTTTACGAAAATTCTGTGAACGCACTAACTTACCTAAATTGTTTGCGAATTTTTCTTAGAAAACCGACTTGTTTTTCACGCACTTTTACATACATTTCCGCGAACGAACATTTTTAGATAACTTACGCAACTTTAACGAACCTGAGTCTTATTTTATGTAATTGTATTCTAGCGTTTTGCTCTTGTCCCAGAATACAAAAAAGAAAAGAAAAGAAATAGAACTTTAAAACTTCATCGCTTAGCTGACGGCTCGAAGGACCATGTTCAGAATATTTTGTGTAGTCATTAGATATAGTTTCTGCACAGTCCATCAACTGCGAAAAGATATTACTGTATAGCAAAACCAAAATAAAATGTTTCTTCTATTGACAGACCAACCACAAATCCTTGGGGTCATTTCAAAGGAACCTGGCAACTACCAGACAAAATATCCAAACACGACGCTTCCCAATTAAACACATCTTACAACAACGGACCTCATTCTGGATCAGCAAAATCGGTACAAATTGGACAGAATGCATGTTTATATTAGACATTAACACATTTTTCATTCAATTCGTTTAGCTAAGAAAGAAAACACTACCAGACCCAATAGGCCAACCAAATTTGAATGAAAATAAAGAGGTAAAAACGATAAAGTTTGTAGATACGATAATGAACAAATTATTCTAAAATGTTGTATATGTAGATTGAATTGCATGAAAACCAATGTATCGATGAAACAAATATTTCTAACAATGAAGCCGAAGCAATTGTCACTGTTGACGAATCTGATTTCAATTCAAATGCCTAACGAAATTTCGGCAATTAACAATGTTTCATGCATATTAGACTTGTTCACTATTTGAGCAGAATTTATTTGTTTCCCAAATTACTATAAAACTGTGTATTTTTGATTTTGATTCGGTTTAATTCTTTTTTCCATTGATCGAGTTGTATGTTCAACTTCAACACATGATTCTATTCTTAAATTAACCCTCAGGACCCTATACAAGAATTCATTCCGGGCGATTTGGTAAAGCAACACGACCAACACATCACCAGTCGCCGACTATTACTCGACCAGAAAAACGACGAAAAATTGGGCAAAGACCCGGACTATCAACTGAACGACCTATTCATTGAAACAAATCATGAATGTGTTGACAAAACAGCCATTCTAAATGAACGTGAACGACAACGTCGACAACATGTACCGCATGTATTAGGCGACCAGAACGTAATCGATCTGGACGAGATGACACGAGAAGTGACCGAGAAACCAAGCGAAAAAAATACAACGCCCGTAATACCAGCCTATTGCAATTTTCGGGTGGCTCGCAAAATGGCTCAGGAAAATTTAGAACATCAACCGTTACCCGATTCGATAATGGATCGAGCCTATAGAAAGCTGCAGGCACAGGGATACCCAAATCCCGAATTGGCATTAAACGTGTTTCCCATTGCTACCGGTATAACATTATTTTGAATAGCACACAATGACCCAGACAAGTACAAAAAAATTCGGTTTTTTTCTCCCGAAATGCAGGTGTTGGCGTTAAAACATACATGGCCGGTCCAACGCACTGTACAAAACTGAAAGTGTATCGTCCAAAGACATGCGGTGTCGTTCCGAAACCGCTTAACCGTTCCAAACATGATTTTCGTCCACACACATCGTCCGGTGAAAAAGAAAAGATGGGCGCAATGGATTTGGCCATTTGCTGGGACTATCGACCGCAGGATCCACGCGATGAACCGAAACGCCCGACGCACATTGACGGTTCGAATGGTTCGGTGGCACCGGCCGTTTTCACTTTAGTCAAAACGCCTCGATCACCGTCACCAAATCGTCCGATGGCCAACAACAACAATACCGGACGTTCGGGTGGCGTTTTTGCCAACACCCTCGGCGAAGATGGATTCTTCGACAAGGACATTATGCGTCGCAAACAACAATTCGGCTCCAAACCGGATCTGGTTCGTATGTGTACGTGCGGCACATCAGCGGCCAGTTGGCAGTCGACTGCCGATGACAATCAACTAATTGGCCGTAATCGTTTGCGCCAGCAACACAGCAGCAGCAGTGAACCGCGTCGCTGTAAAAGTTCACCGAATCTGTCGCAAATTGCTTGCTCAAGCACGCACAGCCAAGTGGCAAAAGACCCACGTAAAGACGATGACGTGGTCAAACACCGACACGAACATCATCATTCGAAAAAGTGTCGACGTACCAAACAATTGAAAGCGGCCCGTTTGTGTGAACAATTCGTACCCGAAGTACTGGCCAATCGTCCGAAATCGGAATACAAACAAGCCTTTAAGGCAGGCATACCGAATAGTAATTCGTCGGGTACATGTACAAGTTTCGATAGCGGATGCGGCAGCAGCAGTACGGTTTCGTCACGTAGTTGTGCTTCGTTGCAGAAAATCGTTAAAATTCCGAAACAACGTGATCCGTACGCAAAGAAGGACTATATCATTGATACGCTTGCGCCACCGTTTGCATGTTGGCGCGGTGGAGCCGGTCAAGGTGGTTATCCGGAACACTGGCGATTGGCAAGTGTCTATCAACATGCATATAAACCGGTCGAACAACGGAAACGGCCACTTTTGGCCACTGTCTATCAGTAAGAAGAAATTTACGTTCTATCTCAGCTCTAACAATGTCTACACTCTAAAACTCTAGCGAATATTACACCGCCAACAGCACAACCACAAAAAGGTATCCTTTTCATTCTTTCAATATAAACGTAATATACATATGACATAGGAATAAAATTAAAGAATTTATTCAAAATGCAATCTATTCCGAGTAATTTAACATAAAACTTTACTTACAATTAGGTGGCAGACGGACGCGTTATCCATTCTTTCTCCTTGAATGTTTCGTATTTGCGAAGAAAATAGTTATTCTTGTGTGACTCCCATACATTGGTCACCAATTGTGTCCAGTGTTTTTCGGTGAATGTACCGTATGGCATTGTCGTTTGGAATTGCGGTCTCGGTGACATAAAGACATGTTGCCGAAATTCGCCAACTATTCGATCAATGTTAACATGCTCAACGTGTGCTACAGTCTTAGATTCTGAAACAAAAAAACATTTTGTTCACATCATTTCTATCGTTTCAGTTCGGCTAATTAACATACTTTTTCTTGACAATGCCGGGAATGCAAACAAATTCACGGAACACTTGTCGGCTGACGATTTTTTCGTTGCCACATTTGTCCATGCATCATCATCACCGCAACGATTCGTACCCGGATAGATTTTCACCTTTGACTGTTTGAATATTAACTTGAGCGATTGCTCCGTTTGTTTGTGTCGATCGGCCGAGAAATCTTTTGTTGTCGCCCAGTTCTTGACAAACATTACATTTGCCGAATACTCGATACGATCGAAATTCGGTTTCATCATTTCGGCACACAACAACATTCGAATCACATTCATATTTATACTGTCGTCTTGAACTACAATCAGCAGATGGCATACGTTGTACAGAAATATTAGCATCTTTAAATCGTCAATTTCGTTGAGTACATGATCCTTCTTATAGGGATTGCAAAGGATCGGTGAACAATCCAAAAATATGATGCGATCTTTTGTTATGTACATTTCGATGCCTTCTGTTGTAGGCGCCGACATAAATATACGATCTTTCATGTTGCGTGTCTGAAATATACCATCGGTCGATAGATTTGCATCGACATTTTTCGAACAGAGGATGTTCATAAGTGTAGATTTGCCAATGCCCTGAAAAAACGGTAACGAAGCGAGATAAAACACCACCAGCAAACGGAAGGACATACACTAGTCATTTACCTGTGTGCCGACACAACCGACGACGAAAAAGTTCGTGTTCGGTTCGACAATGTAATCAAATGCCTGAGTATTCAGTAGATAGTGATCGGTAATAATGTTAACAGGCTTTTGCATGGTTGGCACCTGCGCCACGGGCTGTTCAACGAGTACCGGCGCCGTCAATTCCTTACAGTCTTTATTTGCGGCCACATTCACGTTTGTTGGTGTTTGCGGTAATTTTTTCACACCCTCTCTTAAAGCAATGCTTATCGACGGTATCACCGGTGTCGGTTCTTTTGCCTTGAGAAGGATTTTCGGTTGTGTATGTGGCTGCTGATGGTGGACTGCATTGGCACTTGTGTCTTCGTCACGTTTTGAAAGAATTATTGTTCGCTTGGAATCCTGTCGGACGAACGGAGTGGTTATTGATTATTACGCGACATAGAAAAGACAACATTTCTACCTTTAAATTACTATATTTCTTGCTGCGTTTCGAATCCATTGTGGATTAGTAAGTAGCTATTTCAGTGAGATTTTGGCCAGAACTTGTGTTTTGTTGTGGCTTTCTGCGTTATTTGGATCTGTTCAATGGACTCAATTGCGCAGAATCAATATGCGATATGTCAAAATCTTAAATATTGGAAATCGGGAAAAGAAACTGCATTACCATATTGACTGTGTACTAAAAAGCTTATTTTAATTCAGCAATTCAATTGTATAGCTGAATGCTGAATGAACATTTATGCGTGGCGTGTGTGTGTGTATTCATTTTTCTTCCATCGCCGCCATATTTTATTTCAGTTTTTTCTCTCATCGTGTTTGGCTGCTTTTTTGTTTGTTGAACGGCGAATAATTTCACAATTTGAAATCATTTTTTGTTGTTGAATAATTGCCAACCAACAATCTGTGTACAAGTTTTGTTTTTATTGCACTCCATACGCTGACGAAAATCATCAAATATACGTCGTAACACAATAACTAACGTATTGCCCGCAACTGCTGACGCAATTATGGGCATACGAAAATGTTCGATCACCGATTGCCGTTCGGTGTCCGGCAAACCAGAACACCGAGGCGTCACATTTCATTCGTTTCCCATCAATCCGATAACGCGTGCGATATGGGTGGAAAACTGTTCGTTGCCCGAAACGAAGGCCATCACAAAATCGACGCTTGTCTGTTCGCGACATTTTCGCAGAGCCGATTTTCAACCGTTGAAAAATGATAAATATCTACTGCGCCAAGGTGCCGTACCCACCATATTTCCATGGGGCAACAAACCGGCACTGTCGATGATGATCAACTCCGATGCCGGAGCGGCCGCATTGCGATCGCTCGGCGAAGATCTACTTAAAGCGGCTGCGGCTGCCACTTTGCCAACGACATTATCACTGACGTCGCCCAATCTATCCGATGACGGTTTACAATCTTTGATCGCTGCCGTTCCAAAGCTACCGTCGTGTACAGAAACGTCCGAAGTTTTGTCGGCCGTCAATCCGGAACTGAAATCGCCACCATTAAAACGTTCGGCCAGTGCGGACAATCCGAAAACCGGTCAACGGGCAAAAGTTCAACGAAAATCGCTGGACACATCGGCACACACTGGTGGCCGGACACCCACTGGTGCCGCTAACAAATCACAACCATCTAAAGTCGGCCAACGAGTGGCTCCGGTTAGTTTTGATCCGGTCTCGTTGTTTTTGCCCGGTTCACAAATTGAAGCGCAAGATTTCAAAGAAATTTGGCATTTTGCCAAAGTGGTTGAAGTGGATCATGACGAACGTGAAGTTCTGATACATTTCGAGAAGACAAATAAAGGACGTAATCCCGGTTTGGCCGATGAATGGATTTCGATGAAAAGCAGTCGATTGCGACCGATTCAGGTGCCGGCGCCAAAGAAATCCGTTCCGTCGTACATTGTTGGCGAACGTGTACATGCCAAATGGACGGATTCACGTAAATTTCCGGCCACCGTACAGAAAATCTTGGACAACAGTAAGTTACTCTCTAGTTTTAATTGGTCTTTTGATTTCACAAACAAAATATTCCATTCCAGACATGTACGAGGTGCTGTTCGACGATGGATACATGAAAGTGGTGAAAGCAATTGCAATGAGCAAAGTAAAAGCACCAGTTTCGGCTGAGCCCTCTCCGAAAGTGACTCCATCGCATGGTCGCAAATCGGCTCCACCGCTACCGATACCAAAGTTCGATTTGTCCAAATTCAATTTGTTACCCGTTCCAAAAGACGGTGAATGGTGTTGCAATTGGGTAAATGATACGCCTATCGGCCAGGAAGGCTATCTCGAAGGTCCAGACGGTCATCGACGTCCAACGGTGTTGGTTGATGACTGGCGATTGCCGGCCGGATGGACAAAACACTTGTATCAACGTTCAAGTGTGTCGGGCAAATGGGACGTTGTACTCGTCGGACCGAATAAGAAACGTTTTCGATCGAAAGCCGACGTTAAATCGTATCTAGAGGAAAACGGTGAACAATACAATCCGGACGTGTATGATTTCAGCATTCATAAACGTCGATCCAAAGACATTGGTCTGTATGTCATGACCGATGAGTACAAAGAGGAACTAAAGAAGAAAGTGGCCGCTCAAGCTGCGGCGGCTGCCGCAAAAGCAGCCCAAATCTTAGATCAAGCAGATGATCCACCACCGGTTGAACTACCGGCAACGGAATCAAAAGTTTTATCGATTTTGAACGAATCCGAAACGGCTATAACATCGGTTGCTGACATTAGCAGCGAAGATATGTTTCCCGGATTTCCACCACCATCCGAACAATCCAGTGATCTGTCGTTACCATTGCCGTTTGACTTTAAACCATCGGCTGCTGACAGTCCATTGTCAACGTATCTCTACAAATCGGTCAATGCCGTCACACCGGCTGCTACAGTGGCCACTCCACCACCACCACCACCACCGGTGGCTGATGTCGATCCGGGTTTCGTTTATGTTGGCGCACTTAAAGTTGAAATTGTCGACAATCTGTTTCGCTGCCCAGAACCGACATGCAACAAAAATTTCCGAAAAGAAAATCATCTTCAAATTCATGTGAAACATTATCACGAGGAAATGGCTAAACTTCTGGGCGTTTGTCCAAATATGACCGATTTAGCATGTCTTCGAACGACCGGTCAGCCATCGGATGAAACAACGGCCAAAAATCAAATTCCAAATTCTCATTTCTTCGAGAAAGTCTATCAATCAGATTTGAATACAAAGGTGACACGTACCAAAACGATTGCGTCGCCAACAAGTGTGAAATCGGAGACAACTATTGGTTCGGCAGGTGCACAGAACGCAACGGATACCGTTGGTCATGTGGCCGTAACAGAGGATGGTCAATCGATTAGCGAAGCGCAACAGTCGGAAAGATTGTTTGCTATGCCACTAGATCGTCGGTTAGATGATGAAATGTTGCAACAGAAACTTTCGTTGTTGGCCAACAGTGCAACGGCGAATGACGATAAAAATGACGTGGCCGAAAGCAGCTTTGAAACAACGTTTTTACTTCAGGACTGTATCGGTGGTTATCCAGATCCAAAACAACAAGCTACACCGAAGAAACGAGCATCGAACAAAAATGCAAAAAGTGCGCCGGCTAGTAATCTAATGGATGTCGAAGGATTAATTGAGAAGCATGCAATGGCACGGCCGAACACTGGCCGACGTGGTGGTGGACGGAAAAAGGGTACCAAATCCAAACTAAGCCGTAAGTTCTTTGCCGGGTATTTTGCTAGTCTCAAATGTATATTTTATAAAATCATTTTACAGACGCACCAAGACGACTATCTGCCGGTAAGACTCGAACAACGTCCAAAGGTCACAAATTCAAATTTCACCGACGTTCGGCACCGGCCGCTTCAAGTAAATCCACCGTCAAAGCAGCGGTGTCCTCATCTGATGTTGTTGCATTGCTCGACACGTCTTGCCAGTCAATGGACACTGCAACAATAGACACCCAACTGGAAAGTGACCGCCGAGTAATTGCGACCAAAAACAGTAACTATTCAACGGCATTAGTAACACAGCCAAAGTACATTAATGAAAATGGTGAAACAATCAAAATCGTACGAATGCGACAGGAGGAAATAATAAATTGTCTGTGCGGATATGGCGAAGAAGACGGTTTAATGATACAATGTGAATTGTGTTTGTGTTGGCAGCACAGCACTTGTAATAACATTGAGAAAGAGAGTGAAGTACCCGATAAATATGTGTGCGCCATATGCTTGAATCCGTATCGAGGTCGCGAAAGTATGCGTTACATACACGATCAAGATTGGATGTTTGAAGGAAAATTACCGGTTGCCGATTATCAGCTAATGAATGGTAAACGTTCGTCGAATCCCAAGCATACGGAACGATTCGATCAGTTGAAACAAAGTCATGTGCTGACCGGCAATTTATTGGAGCTGAAACGATTTATGAATAGTTTGAAGGTGAAAATTAACATTGCCGCAAATAAAGATCATCCGAAAATGTATTTGTGGTCGAAGAGATGGGAGAAAAGTCCACAGCAATCTGTGGATAAGATGGAATTTAAAATTGAGACAGATGAGAGTGTAAAAATTGCTGCAGATGATATAAAAAATGAAATCGAAGATGGTCACGTTAGAGACGATAAGACGTTAATGGATATTAAAAAGATCGATGAAGGTAAACGACCCATATGTCCTGCTTCAGCAAGTGTATTGACAACGTTTCTTTTTTGTTTGTATTGTAGATGAGTTGAAGGCGATTTCAGTTCAAAGAAATGTTCCACAACCAGAGGCAGCAATCGATTCAACGGAATGTCAACACCGTTTGCTCGAACATATTCAAAAGCAGCAGTCATTGGCTATGACTCGATTGCAAACGATTGAGGCTCGTGTTATCGGTGAGTAGAAATTATTTGTTTGTTTTTGGTTTTTGGTGTTTCGAGCCTTAGGATCCTCATGCAATGAACACAAAAGAATCAGTGTTTTGGGCACCAATTCAATTAAGATTTGGAATTTGTGTTTATATAACAGACATGCATTTTAAACTAAGGGTGGGGAACCATTTCATACAAGACGAAACGTGCTAGCACCTGGAAACGACATTCCAACATTGATATCATTGACATCTTAATTTCGCTAGCAACTAAAGAAAGCCTAACGGCAATCATTTTGATATAGTAATTCTGTTCATGCTGAACAACGTTCAACGGTAGGTTTAATTATGATGCTGACGCCTTACATTAAAACCATCGATGAGAAACATGCTGTATTCGAAAATACAGTAGACGAATTGCTGACGGTGGCAAATCCAACATCAATTGAGACACTGCAAAGCGAGGTGGGAAAATTAGACACGGTGTACTATGACACATACGAACTGCTTCACATCCTGCTAGAACAGTGTGAGCAAAACGAGGGGTCCAATTCACGAGTGCCAGTCGACAACAAATCTTACGTTTGTCAATCGCCGCCGCCGTCAATCTTGCCTCAGGCTCCACTGCCAAGTTCAGGCGGAAAGTGAGAGAATTGGTGCAAATTCATAGCATTATTCACAGACATGGCCAGATACCCCAACAAAAGTGATGCCACCAAATTGTATCACTTAGACAAGGCTTTAATTGGAGACGTTACCGGATTGACTAGCAAACAATCAACGATAACAATTATAACGGAACTTGGTAATTGTTGACCGAACGATACGAAAACCTGCGCTCAATTGTTGACACGCACATCAACGGTTTGATGCGCTTGAAAAGCGTGTCAAAGGCAACGGCACGAGAAATTGATGCTGCGGTAACTTCTTGTGTTCGCCATGTGGATGCGCTATGATTCCATGATAAGGATTTATCTAGAATGTCTGAACTGCTCGTGATTAACCTGCTGACAAATAAACTTGACATTGAAAACGCGTAAATTGTGGGAATCCACAATGGAGTACGTTAAGTTGCCAACTTACGATCACACAATACAAATTCTTGAACGTATCTAAAGTTCAAAGTAGTCGGCTGCACCATCAACAACGATTGTCAAAGCAAAGGTACCAACGAGCAGCAAAAATGTACACATCGCGGCCAAACCAACAGGTTCTAAGTGCAGCATTTGCAATCATGAGGCACATCACATTTGTAAAGTGCGAATAATTCAAATCGATGACAACTGATCAATGAATTGCAAAGGTCAAGCAATTGGAATTCTGCTACAATTGCTTGAGGAAGGAACATCGGGTTAGCGAATGCAAATCAAAATCAACGTGTGCAATAAGAAACACCACACGATGTTGCACATCAACTCGAAAACGAAAAACACATCTAGCCCGATAACTAACGAACCAATAGAAGACCAGGTGGAGTTAAATGTCTAAACGAATACGGTTGCGTCTAGCCAGTGCAATACTGCCGCAACAAACCAAATATTGTTGGCAACGGCTGTTGTGTTTGTCGTTAACCAATGTGATAATTTACGTGAAGCTCGTGTGCTTCAGGATTCCGGCTCGCAATTGAATTTTATGTCCGAACGAATGGCGTCAATTCTCGGACTAAAGCGACAGTCAATAAATCGACAGATTCAGGTAAATTCGAAACTTACCGGCTATCAAAAGATTTTGTGACTTGAGAATTGTAATTAGCCATTAAAAACGATTACGTAGACAACTGTGACCTACGGTGCGGATTGTGCCGCATTTCTGAAACAATTGAATATTGACGAATGCAACAAATTTCCTATCGCATCGAAAATTGTCATCGAGGATTTGTATGTCGATGACGTACTCAGCGGCGCTCAAACTATCGGTGCTGCCATCGAAAAGCAGGCCCAATTGGTTGAGTTGCTTCGACGTGGCATAAATGGTGTGCAAATATTGCGGAATT
>JANTEX010255919.1:0-12275 GCA_024741295.1 Macrocera vittata | reverse complement strand
CTAAATTGCGAAACAGATGTACGAAAAACTAATATATAGCATTATATATGGTTGCTGCGTGCATATATAAAAACAATACATTGATGTGCTTGTCGCTACAGTAAAAAAAATTTCGCTGTGTTTTTTTTACGTGACGTCACATAACGAAAAAGAAGAGCGTTTGCCGGCCTATGTCATAAGTAATTGTGCGTAGCGATTTAATCCGTTTTCTCAATTTCTCTATAAAAATTTTGATAGAACGCTATATATCGTACAGATGCAGAATCGTGAATAAGTGGTTTGGTGAGCCACCACTACTATGCAAATATTCATTCGCACACTTATGCACATTCTCTATTTGTGCGATATAGTTTTCTCTTAAACCTGTTCAGTGTTGCCAGAAAAAAAGGCTGCATATTGGGTGCGGTACTTCAATCTTAATGTAATTAGGATTGGAATTGTAGAGTATTTTTCAGCCTATTTAAGTTGTTTGAAATTTTAAGTCGAATCGGCAAATCCAAAACGGCCTATTTTGCTTCAGTTCAAACTTTTTGCCAAAACCATACTGTGGTGTTGGATCTCCTAGAAATATTGAGTTTACAGGGCTGGTCTATATGGAGCAAATCTGTATTTTTCAAATACGTGGTGATTACTTCATACATTTTATATCCAAAAAATCACTCCTTAAAATGCTTTTATCGAAAATTCTAAAAATATTTTTTTTGGCAAATTTGAAAATATTTAATCGGTGTAAAATATTTTATTTTATCTGACCTCGGCATTTTAAAGTGTCAGAAAGATAATACAGTCCATCTCTAACTATTTCTTCCGTAACATAACATCTTGCGAGGCTTTCGATAAATGGGCTTTAGATTTTTTTTTATATTTGAACTGGTTGGGCTAGAAAAAAGCGTTTTAAGGCAAACTTTCTTTACCTCTGTCCGTTTACCCAACTACTGGAACTGGTCTATAAATTTGTGAGGGTATGTCCTTAGATTTTACGTATTAGCCTAGCCGTCTCATTTGTAATTTCAATACAGTCGCAGTGGTGTCGCCAAGAGGATCTTACGGCTTGCCGTTCTTCGGAAGCATTGAGATTCGCTTTGTACTCAATGCATTGGTTGTTATTGCATGTTTGTTTCTAAATTTCGAATAAACGTCTTGTCCGGACTCTTATGTCCTTTAATGAGTTCCCTATTCTACCTATCGCCTCTGAATCCTATATGGTCCAACTACTATCGATAATCACGAAGTGCACTTTCACCACATCACTTTCCGTTCTGGGTAGAAACGAGGCTGCCTGACGTTCTTGTGTTGTCTTTCGTGTGTTTTTTGCTTGAGGTATCCAAATCTTTGATCGAACGTTGATGCTCTTCTGTGCATACTTTCCCCGTTTTTATTTGCAAACGCCGAGTCTTTGTTCTTAAATGTCTTATAGGTACTGTAAATGGCTCTCTCTCTCTCTCCACAGTGTCCTTCGCCTCAACAACTTGTTTGTGTGCTTTGTTCTTAGTTTTTTTTTGTCGACAAACGCTCTGACATTCGTATTCCTGCCTAAGAACTCGCTACTACGCGCTCCCAATTTTATTCATAAAAAATGACTGTTTCGATGATTGTCGACCGTAAAATGAAAATCGTTCAATAAGCGAATTGATATGAAAATCAGACAAATTTACCTTCTATGTTTAAATTGTATTTTTCTTTATTTTGCTTTCAGAAAATCGATTTCCGTCTATAATGTCTGATACTGAAAAAGCAGTGAAGCGTGGACGTGGACGTCCAGCAGCAGATAGTGGTCCAGTAAAAGAAGTAATAACATTGAACACATATGCTTGTAGCATGGTCGTATAATGTGTTTTTTTTATTTTTTACCAGGCTACTAAAAGGCCGGCACCGGCTTCACCGAAAAAAGTCGTAAAAGAAAGTAATGGCGAAGCGGATTCTGAAGCTAAACGGGGTCGTGGTCGTCCACCAGGCAAGAGGAGGAAGAAGGCAAAGCCATATGTAAAGAAAGGCAATGCTCAGGGTCGAGGTCGTCCACCAAAAAATGCTGAGAAAAAACCAGAGAAAGAGGAATCCGAAGAGGAAGATGAATAGATGCCATTTTAATACATTCTTCTTTAACTGTAATATAAAACAATATACTAAGCATTTAAAACAGATTTTTATAAAATAATTTACTACACAGATAAAACAAGTAGTACTTTGACGATTCTTAAGAAAAATAAACTAAACAAACATGAAATATTAGTATTTATAGATAATATTCAAACAAACCAGTGTCTATAGAAGATTTTTTAAATTTCAACGTATCAAACATTGAAAATGGCAATTTATCTTAATCGACGGATAATTGTTAAAACTAAAAACCGTTAATATTTGAGTAGATTGTCATGTTTTCTTTCTAAAATATCTACTTTAAACATTGCCATAATAACCAAATAGAAAGATAAATTCAAAAATTTATGATTAATCTGTGTAAGTGTACGTTTACATTTGAATGTAGTTAACCAAAATATTATTTTTGCATTTTAAAGTTCACCCAAGTTACGAGGGTGGTTTGATAATAAATTGACTTTAATTAAATTTTCCACGTAGCAATTTTGAATTGAACACTGCCCCTGTCAACTACCATCTGTTGAGATTACTGGCAAATTTTGAGCAAGCTGCCATCGTTGAGTTTGTGAAACCAAAGAAAAACTTGATTGTTTCACCAAGACAATGCACCGTGTCACAAGTCAATGAAAACGATGGCCAAACTCAATGAATTGGACAACGATTTGCTTCTCCATCCACCGTATTCTCCAGATCTTGCCCCAGCGACTATTTTCTGTTCGTAGTCTTGAAGAGAATGCTTGCTGACAAGAAATTTGCCGAAACTGATGCCTATTTTGAGGCTGAAGACAAATCGTACTATAAAAATGGTATCGAAAAGTTGGAAGATCGCTTTAATCGCTGTATCTGAAGGCAACTATGTTGAATAATAAAATTGAATTTTGCCAATTTTTTTTTGCTTATTTTAAAAAAGCCACAAACTTATCAAACCACCCTCGTAGCTTCACAATTTTGGTAAAAGCAAAATAATTTAAAGATGTAACGACAGTTTGTCAAAAACAAATTTATAAATAAAATGTGTTTTTTTTTGTCATAATTTTTAGAATAAAGTTCTGATAAACAGAATAATACCTACTCCATTTTTTTATTTAAAAGGTCTGGCAAAATAAAAATCAATTTTAGCGCCGCTTAAAAGAAAACGGACGCAAAACATTTTTTACTATATATGCGGTCGGGTACACGACATGCCAACAATATAATCGATTAAATAAAAGGATCCGCGGCTCAGGTTGAAAGCCCATTTTACATGTTTTCTGCGCTATCTCGAAAACTGATACAGATAGTGAACGAGGGTGGTTAGACGCCATTAAAGGTCTTGGGCGGCAAGTTTTTTTTTTAATTATCCATAGATATCCCAGTCGGATAATCTTATCTGCTTCAATACAATCGAGATATAATCCTAGCTTTTATAGCTCTTGTCCCAGGCTATCCAAAAATTAATACCAGAGTGCTCGAATTTTATTCTAGATAATATGAATTTACAATAAAATAAATTTTTCAGATATTTTCTAAATTTATATGGGATTGGATCGGGGGTCACAAAGGCAGTCAGCTAATATCTTTTAATACTATTTTCACATATTTTGGATCCCTTTTATGTTAGTTAGATAAAAGCATACGTGCAACCAGCAATCAATCCCGAAGTAGATTTTCGATAGGCTGGATATATAACAAGTTGAAAGTTGAGAGCATCCCTCATTCCCTTTCAGGATTCGTTAGATGGCAACAATATCGAAGGAATATGGACATGTTCCAAAAACAGATACTAAGATTTTCTTTTGAAATAAGAAGCCTTTTTATAATATACGTATCGGCACGGCACGAATCCGTGCTCCATCGACTCGTGTTGTACATTTTGTACGCTTTATATTATTCGTGCAATTTATATAATTATAAACTTACTTTTTTGTCGCATTTATAATAGCCGATTCCTACAGACTTCCCGATAGGTCGAGTGTATTTAAAGCCGAAATGCTCGCTATATGGAAGGCTTGTGACATACTATCGGCGAACACGCAGCTAGGCTAGGCATTCAACACCTCATGCCGTAGCTGCAAAACGGAAGGGGCAAAAGAAACCATTACACACTTCCTATGTGAATGTCTAGCTCTATCTCAGCAGAGCTATAGAATGGCAACCAAGACAAATTAGTGGGCTTCCTAAACTCCACCAACTGGATCTGACAGGTTGTCATCATCTCTACTTCCAGGTTCACATGAGTTGTGGTATCAAAATGTCACACAAGTGCTAATTGGGGTCATCTGCCAGTCGGGTGGTGGCCCGCCACTGGAATCAACCAACCAAGTGACAACTCTCGTGCGACGGCTCGTATGTTTGATGCATTCTTATCAAAACGAATAATTTAAATCGACAATGCCGACACGAATCGAGAACGCCATGTATAATATTAAGCAAATTCTTTCGACTCGTGTCGCGACACGTATATTATAAATGGGCCTCAGGATTAAACATTTTACGCAGTCATAAAGATATTGTTGTAAATGAAAACATGAGTACTTTTCAAATTTAACAAATGTCGACATTCTTATAAACTAAATAGTGAAGATCGTGGCCTGTGAATTGAGTTTAGATTTTATATTCCTAAAATAATCGACATTTTTCTCAGTTCAATGCAGTCAATCCACGTCGTCCAAGGCGATCTGAGTTTAGGTGACTGTTAAGCTTAAGCCCAGCGTTTCATTTTCGCATCGCAATAGTTTCTTTTTTACCTATGGTTAAGATATTTTTACTCAAGCAATCGGAGTTATTTCTATTTTCTTGGAAATCGGTCAAATTTCTAATGACATCAAATTGAAAACATGGAACTTTGCAATTTTTTACACAGAAATACACACGTTCTATTAAAAAAAAAAAGTAGAGAATTTCGTAACTATTTCAACAAAAGAGTTCTTGAACCGGTTAGGTCTTCTTTTCTAAGAACAACTGTGTTTCTATTATGATAGATGGGCGACGAGTGGGACTCGTCGTGGGTTCGATTGCGAATAGAAATTGCTTTCAAAAAATATTTGTTCTTTAAATTAATATTTCAGATTATTTTAGGCTATGTGAAGGTTCTTCCGTAAGAACATCAATTATCCTTTTCAAAATTCTTTTTAAATGGACAATCATGATTACTTGAGGCTATCTCTTTAAGACTTCTTATAAAATACGATGAATTAAAAGAGAATGCATTTATATATAAAGATTTTCTTTACATATTCTGCTGTAAGAATTGGCTTGAAGTTGGTTCTTCTTTGTTTACAAGCACTCTTGTTCTTCTTCAAGAAATTGTTATACTTTATCTTGCAAAAGAACTCTTTTAAAAGAACAAATTTATTTATCGATGAATATTTCAAGAGTGAGCCTGGAATTCATTGAATTTGTATAGGCTTGTAACTTAGCCAACATCGTATAACAATTTTAACATTTTTCAAAAGAAACTTATAGTAATTTAACTGTCTTTGTCGTCGTTGATAAATTTTCACATTAATGAATTGTCCTCTTCGATAAATTGTCACCGTCGAATTTTAAACTCAAATAAAAAGGAATTTTAAATGAATACCACGAACTCCAATTGAGAATATCGACTAAATACTGATACAGTGATGCATATAATATGTTAAAATTCAAAGAAAACTTTCCATTTCTAAACAATTCTTTTTAATTGAAGAAAAAATGCAACCAAGTAATACATATATTGTCTAATATTTTATAATAAAAAATATATAGAAATATTGTTTTAAAGTAAAGACTAAATAATGGAAACTTTTCTTACAAACAAATTGATTTCACATCTGTATATATTATCTATACGCATTCAATTTAGTTGAGCTAAGTCTCAAGTGCAAGTGGCTCACTACAATTATGGCCGTTTTCTATCACAACAGAAACATCACCATTTTCATTTTCTCTGATAATGCCTTCAATCAAGTCCGTACCGATCTGTTCGGTATTTCCAAGAATTTTATACTTATTTTCTAATGCTTCCCCATCAATATTTACAATATTATCTTCAATGTCATTATGCCCATTTTCGTCTAATGCTTCAAACAAAATATTACTATAGTCTTCAGATTCTGTGTTCTGTGCTTCTTTAATTTCGGTTTTCTCTCCATTTTGCAATGATTCTGTTCGATCAACGGTTATTGTATCCTTGACACGTGCGTTTATGATTTTTGCCGAATGTTTTTCGTTGCCTGCGTCTTTTTTCACGTTTAAAGTAACTGCATTCACTGGATTTATCACTTTTTTTGGTCGGCCCCTGTTAGTAGTCGTTGTTGCCGTACAGTCAACGATTACACCATGATCCTGAAAAACAAAAATCGTTAAAAAAAGTGGTCTTACGTTAAATTTCGTCGGTTAAAAAACGACATAACAAATGGTTACATGTTCAAGATCTTGTGTTTCTTGTTCTTCTGCGATATTTTTTAATCGATTAACCGAGCCGGTTAATGAAATTACAAGTGATATTGACGAGGCGTCAGTATCATTTGTATTCTCATTGAGTTGCGAATCATGTTTCCATGGAGTTACATCTTCTATTGACTGTACTGTGATTTCTGTTGTCATAACATTTGTAAGATGCAGGACCTTTTTTGGACGGCCCCGCTTGCCTTTCGAGCTGTTTTCTTGGCCATCTTTAACGACAGACACCGATTGAACTAAACCGTCCGACTTTCTCACGACATTTTCCTGTTCATCCTGTGCATTTCTGTTGAAAATAGTACTTTCAATCTAAAAAAAAATATATCGTTTTTGAGATTATTACATTGATTCTTGACACAAACAAGTAGATGATTAAATGTTACATTTTCATCCACCGGAGTTGAATTGTCGGATGGAGATACAGTATCGTTCTGAATATCGGCATCAGTGATCTTTTTCGGTCGTCCTCGTTTTACAGTCCCTTTCGGCAAAACTGCTTTATTTTCAAACTGAGGAGATAATAAAATTCGACATGTGATTAAACTACGGACAAATGCATTACTACATTAATTACATTGTTCTCAATGCTGAATGGTTTATCTGATGCTAAAACGTTCGAAGTGATCACGCTTTTTTTCGGTCGTCCTCGTTTACCGGGAACTTTCGAAACAATCGCCGGTTCATCTGTGCCGTTAATATTATTGATAGTAGCATCTCCAATCTGAAAAAAAAAGATGAAAAACATTGATTTTTGGCTTAAAATATTAATTAAAATTATCGTGTTACATTTTCATCCTTTGATTCGGTCACAGATACAATATTTGTCTGGACATTTGTGTTATTTTTCGGTCGTCCTCGTTTACCGGGAACTTTCGAAACAATCGCCGGTTCATCTGTGCTGTTCATATTATTGGAAGTAGCATCTCCAATCTAAAAAAGGTGAAAAACATTGATTTCTGGCTTAAAATATTAATTAAAATTGTCGTGTTACATTTTCATCCTTTGTTTCGGTTACAGACACAATATTTGTCTGGACATTTGTATTATTTTTCGGTCGTCCTCGTTTACCGGGAACTTTTGAAACAATCGCCGGTTCAACTGTGCTGTTAATATTATTGGTAGTAGTATCTCCAATCTGAAAAAAGAAGAAAACATTGATTTCTGGCTTAAAATATTAATTGAAAAATGCCTTTGAGTACTGTATCTTGAATCTGGAACAGATTCGCAAATCAATAGAAATAGAATAGAAATATTGTCTTATTGAGAAGTAAAGAATGAAAAATTGAGCGTTTCGGCGAAACTCTTTAGACTTGCCGGGCGAAATGCCTTATTCGCATAGGCGGATCCAATGGGTGGATCCCCCCCTATAGCAGTCGAAATTACTATAAAAAAGCATTTTTAACATGATTTGATTAAGGATTAACTAGGTTTTTAGTGTATTTTAATCAAAATATGTAAAACTGCCCCCCTATAATTTTGGGCTGGATCCGCCTATGCTTATTCGTAAGCTATAGAAGACAAGACTCAAGCTTTCACTCATAACTATTCAGCAAGACATCATTTAAATTTCGATAATAATTCGCTTGATTTGATTAAATCGTTTTCAAGACAAAATATATTTTTTACGTTTTTTGCCGCATTTGATGGTCTGCCGCGTTTTTTTGGCGTTGATGTATCGACATTTGATAGCACACTGTAATAATACACATAATAAAGTACATTGCAACCTTAAACTCAATTGCAAAGGAGAATTCACTTACTCGCTACCGAATGTGATTGTAGCATTACCATCTATAGTTTGTAATGTTTCGGCTTTATTCTTTCTCGGTCTACCACGTGTCGATCCGTTTAGAGATTTTGATTTAGTCTTACTGTTATCATGGAAATGTAATTTAAAAGATGTTTTGTCGCATGTAAAAAACATTTTTGGTATTATTTTTTTGTCGGCGTTTGATGGGCGACCAATTTTTTTCGTGGCAGATGAATTTTCAGGTGAATTTCTAAAATGTGGAAACATAAAATGGTTTGCTGTTGGAATTACATATTATTTATATCTTGAATGCATGCACAAAAATATACTTTGAAAAATGCAACGTTAGCTTGGATTTGTAAAAATCAAATTAGAAAAATAATGAAATAGGCGTTTTTTCTTAAATCGCACAACATTGGCTATTTTAACAATATTCCTAACCCAACATTTATGGTCCTTCGAGCCGGATGAACAAAATTTCGACATAGAAAATAATGCCAATGGATTAACAACAATATTTGGTGTATAAAATATATCAACGAGAAGAATAAACATATATAGGCACCTATCTGCTCATATATAAAACATTTTAAAGGGGTAAACTAAAATAATATCAAAAATATAAGATATAAATAAATGCAAAACATGAAATCTTATTCATGTTTTTCCGCCCAGTCACCCATAGATGGTGTGGTCTCTTCGTTGATGGTTTTGAATATTGTTTCGAATCGCAAAATGATTTGCAGCCAGGTCGACCCTTCGAAATGCTAATCATATATTTACCGCGCATAACGGGCCCGAATTGTGATTTGTCCATCACGAAATTTTATGAAAAAACAATATTTATTTTTAAAGATTTATTTCTCACTCGATTCTCTACAATTTATTTTAATATAAATGCTGATATCATTTATACTTTTATAGTATTTGCGAAGGGTTTCAATTTTCAAGTGTCGACATGTGATCTCGTCGTTGAGTTTTGAATGTTGTTACGAATCGCGAAATGATTTGCATCCAGGTCGACCCTTCGAAATGCTTATCATATATTTACTACGCGTAACGGACCCGAATTGTGATTTGTCCGTCTAATAGGAATGAGTCATTTTGGCTATTATTGTAATGGTTATACGATATTGTATAAAGTTACAATCTTATAACAATAATCATCTAAGAAATTCTGCTGATATTTATTCAAATAAATTGACTTAAGCGTAATGTTTCTAAAATTACTCACTTGGACTTGTTAAAACTTTTAGGGCTTCCCGATGAGGAACGCTCAACTTTTAATGTCAGTTCGTTAAGTTTGGCCAAAGATGGACGACCTCGTTTTTTCGGCTATGAAACATTTATAAATTTATTTGAATTTTATTACATATATCCATCAATATTTTACTCACCTCCGGTTTATTATTTGAAACTGCTTTCAGTTTGGCACTACAACACGAAAAAAAAATCAAATTATAAGATTCCATTAGATATCAAATTATTAGATTACGTTATTATTCTATTTGTTAAAAAAAAATGTAATTACTCTTTTTTCGGTTTTTCTGTCTTTGTTGACAAATTTTTTGGCGGTGAACTTGTTTTGCTAGCGGCCGATTTTGGACGTCCTCGTGCTTTTTTCAACGGAACACTTTCTATATGATCTGATCTTGATCCACGATCAGACGATTCAAGTCGAGCACGTTTTATCTGTAGTATAATTAATTAATTATTTTCACGTACATATTATGCAATCGATACTTACCTCAATGCTGGTGTTTTTAAGCGAGGGACGAACTCGTTTTTTCGGAGTACTAGCTACAATTGGCTCAGACATTCTGAAAACACAATTCAATTATAACAGCTCAGAAACAGAAAGTAATTTCTAGGATAGTACAAACATTTTAAAATTTTCATCATCACCACTTTGAACTTTCTTTGGTCTACCTCGACCTCCAGTCGCTTCTAACTTGGAATTTTCATCAGCTTGGACGTCACCTAAAGGATCGATTGCGTCGTCTCCCATTAGTGCCATCGAAAACCTAACAAGTTTGCCAGATTTTGACTAATAAAAATCATAAAACGAGAAGATCAATTTATAAAAAAAAGGAAACATCTTTAAACAATTTTACCTGGTTTTTACTAGTTCCCATTTCCAATAAATGTTCAGCATTATTGTCCATTGAATAATTTAGAATACCACTGTAATATATAAAAAAAAATCATGTTCAAGTTTTCGACATTTTCGGGTATAAAATTGTAATTACTTTGATAGATAAACTGAATTTAGATTTGAAGTTTCATTGTTTTCAGTTTTTGGTCGTCCACGTGCACTTTTAGCATTGGACTTGAGTTCACTTACGACCTAAAAATATTATTCATTGCAATTATAATTTAATAAGACATAAAAAAGATATGGCTTTTATTACATCTTTTTTGCTGTTGACACCTGATGGTCTGCCACGTTTTTTAGCCGAAACCGTGCTTGACATGCTATGGTCAATGGTTGTTACTCCTTCCAAATCTATTTTGGTAATACTTTTGGGTCGACCACGTCCCTTTTTCGTTACCGATTCATCGTTCATAGGTTTACTAAGCGTTACTTCTTTTTTTACCATTGGTGGTCTTCCTCGCTTTCTAGCTACTAGCGACGCTGTTAGCAGTGAATTCGATTCAATTAACGCAGATTTAGTATCCTAAGAAAACAATCATTTTTAACACAATTTATGGTTTAACTAGAAAACTATGTTACATCTGATTTCTGTATAGATGGACGTCCACGTTTTTTCAGCGGCATTGACTTTGTCGCTTCTCTGAAATGATGGTAAGTTTTTTTGTTGAAAATAGTTCCTTAAATCATAACGAATTGAAACTTACGCAACATCAGCAAGATTGATTGCAATTTGGTTTTCTTTTTCACTGACCGTTGGATTATCGTTCGTGTTTGGCTTAAAAGCTGAAGATGGTCTGCTGCGCTTTTTCATTGGAATTTCATCGTCACTGTATCTTGTCATACTGTAACAAAGGACACATACTTGTGTATAGATTTTATTTGCATCGTTTAAGATTTTGTCAAAAGAAAAAATTACCTTGAGTTGGCTTCGGTATCGAGCAATTTATTGTCAACAGGTATCGATTCTATTTTCTTTGGTTTAGGTCCACGTTTTTTAGGTGGAACAATATTCTCTAATTTGTTCTCCATATTTTCAATTAAAATTGTTGCATTAGCTTCAATATTGAGAGAATCCACCTGTAATAAATCGATAAACACAGGCATAAGAATAAATTATCCATCGCGAATCTCCTGATACATATACATATATCTTTTACTGAATTTGCATTTGAATTATATCGCCAGCGTGTCTGAATTATATTTTTCTCTATTTTTTTTCCCAGGCAAAACTATTGTGATTCTACAGTGAATAGGTACATTAAAAAAAAATTGGTCGATCCAAAGACAAAAGGTGCTGGCACGTCTGAATTCAAGTCTTTACAGATTTCGAGAACAAGAATTTGTTGAGGTTTACAGGTTGAAGGTAAAACACAATCAGTAAATGGAACAAATTTTGATCGTACTAACAAGTTAAGTGTCAAAACGTATCCTGGATATGAAAATGTGTGGCTAAGGCTCTTAAAGTCTAAAATATCGATGAAAATGAATCTTCTTGAGACGCCAATTAACGTCGTTTTGATGTTTTTAAGTGGGTTTGCGCAAGTTTTATTTTATTTTATTTTTTTTATAAAAATCGCTCTCTTTTGATTCAAAGAAATCTTAAATGCAAATAAAGAGATGAAAAAAAAAAAATTTCAAAACATAAAAATGTATAGATAACAAAAAAAAAGGCTGCCAATTGGACTAGGCACTTCCAAATTTTGGATTGCGCACTTTTTTTTAGGTCGCTACAACTTCTGTGAAAACTAGAATCAAATCCGATAATTAGGAAAAAAAAGTCGTAGAACAGAAGTCGGTTTTTTAATATAGGTGTCGAGATCCACCCTAAGTTTTTGTCCGATCGGGCTCACA
>JANTEX010255808.1:0-12285 GCA_024741295.1 Macrocera vittata | reverse complement strand
AATCTGATTTCAGATTTCTTAATCAGTGACCCAATAAATCCTTTTGTACCAATTTTTACATCATTCCGATCACTTTTGTTAAAAAATTGCCCACCACTGTCACCCGCCATTTTGAATTTTAAAAATCTGAACTCAGACTCGTAATCAACGACCCTAAAAATTCTTTTGTACAAATTTTTACGTCATTTCGATAAAACGTTAATTTTGTCCCATTAAAATCGCATTTGTCCACACTGTGCGCCGCCACTGGTTATAAATTATCGGCTTCGGGTTCTGGCGACGACTCAAGAAACAAAACGACGAACTCAAAATTTGCGGACAGATTGGACAGACACGGGTGGGTGCTTTTCTTTTTGTAAACCACAATTCAGTAGTTCTATATGCGCTGGCGAACTTTTACTTCCAACAAAACCAACACAGAATTCGGAGACTTGCTGTCGATTTCGGAAGCCCACGGACATTTTTCGAATCCATACAATTCAGAGTCAACGACTCCAGTTATCCTATGATACGTTCATAAACAAACTGTTCAACGAACACAAGCAAAAAGAAGATCTGTGAACATCTCAGCCAAGCATCAAGTGTGGCAAAACAACACATGATACTGAACAGCTATTCGTTTGTTCAAATGGTGTAGCAAACTATTCTACCGTGGATCGCGATCGAACAATTTATAGGGCTAGACCCACCATAATAGCCAAGAACTGTTGATCCGAAAGTCGACAACAGCAGAGCTAATCGCACGATTGATTTAATTTCTCACGGCCATAACCGACGCGAAGTGGCTGAGAAAATTTAACGTGGATCTCTAACAGATACAACCCACCGACACCATCGTCATCTTTAACAACCTCGACAATTTATCGACAGCGACCATCTACTACAAGTCTACAACATCCTCGACACCGACAACAAGTTTCAATTTTGCATATATACTAACCTTCGGTCCATATTGCTTTCGGGTAACAACTTCGGGCGCCATCCAGTACGGTGTACCGACCATTGTTGTGCGTTTCGATTGTTCCGGCGATATTTGTGCACAGAAACCAAAATCCGTTAACTTAACACTACCATCTAAGCCTAGCAATATATTGTCACTTTTAATATCTCGGTGTATCACTTGATTGCTATGCAAAAATTCTAATGCTTGCAACACTTCACGGCATACGGCCGCTATTTGTCCTTCGTCCATACAAGTTTCCGTTACAACATCGGTCAATGAACCGCCCGGCAAATACTCCATGACCACCCACAATTCTTCCGACACCAAATAACTATCCAAATAATTGACGACATTCGGATGTTTATTCTCTCGCATCACCAATATTTCATTAATAATCAATTCTTTTTTAGGCTGTTGACTAAGATTCATTTGTTTGATTGCCACCTCCATACCGGTTGAACTTTCGATTGCCGTATAAACGGTACCCGATGCACCTTGACCGATTTTCTCCATTTTTGTGTACTTTCGATTTGGATCACCGACACTGACAATTGTTCGCAGTTTCTCAAGAATTTCTTCATCCGACATTTTCTTCTTTTTGACGGCCGCTCGCGGTTCATGCGTTGGCGTTGTTGTTGATGTTGTTGTTGTTGTCGTTGCGGCCGTAACCGGTATCGTAGGCTGTTGTGGTACGGCAGCATTGGTCACTGCTACAGCTGCTGCTGACTGTGGTAATGGTGGCGGCGGTGACGTTGGCGTTAAATTAATATTATTTATTGCAATCGAATTGGTTGTTATTGTGGTTGCAATTTGATTATTTGTTGTTATTGTATTATTGGCATTATTGATATTGCTTGCGTTATTTTTGTTTTTATCCAGCGTTGGACTTTTGATTGTTGGACTTAGGTGAACGGGAATTGATGGTGGTGGACTTTCTTCAATTGGTTTTGTATACTGAAAAAAGAAAAAAATATTGAGTGTGTGTGTGTGTAAGTTTATGTAAATTTCGTAACGGTTTGGTGGTCACTTACAATGGACTTGGTTCGTTCGGGCCGACTAGCTATTGGCGGCGGCGGTATGTCATCTTCATGTGTTGAATTGTGTGTCGAAGGACCCAGGCTGTGAGTATGCGAATGGCTGACATGCATCACCTGTGGCCCGGCATGTGAATCGGAATCGGTTGGCGTACTACTCGGGCTACTACTGCTTACACGACTTAACGATGAACCTATCGATGTGGCTGTGTAGTTTAGAATTCGCCGAATATGTGTGTGCACCATAAATGTGTGTGTGGTTTTTTTTCGCGAAAAAGAAGCAAAATTACAGATGAACAAATGAAGCATGTGCATATGTGGATGTGTGTGTATGTATAAAAAGGGAACAAATAATTTATAAATCTCATTGGATATGGTCACTTTATTCGCAACTCATGACGAAACTAGTCTTAAGCGCAACTAAAAATAATCGAATCAAAAGAAAATTGTTAACGATACCTGAATGGGTTGCTGTAGCATTTGTCATATATTTAGAATTAGGCCGCTGTTTACTGTTGTCAAACCAATTCAATACGTCCAATACTGCTTGCGGATTTTTCTTTTGTTCTTGTTTGCTGATATTTGAATTCATCAGCAATCTTGCCCATGCTTCTGGCATTCCCTGTGGACAACAAAATAAATGATTTAAGATTGTTTCAGGAAATCTGTTAGGCACTAACGAGCAACAAGGAGATACAAAATGTAGAACAGACTGTGTAATAAGCGAAATGTATTTATTTTATCATTGTTGTGTTACACGGGTCAATATTTTTAACGTAATAAAAAAGGATGCTTTTATTATTTTTTTTAAAAATATTTTGGTGCTGTTCTAGTAGATACGATAATGGATTTTTCCATTATTGGACTATTTCCATCGAGGAGGAAACGACTTGAGGAATTCTCGAGGAATTCTTGAAGAATTCTGAGGAATTCTCGAGGAGTTCTAAGGAATTCTCGAGGAATTCTCGAGGATTTCTGAGGAATTCTCGAGGATTTCTGAGGAATTCTCGAAGAATTCTGAGGAATTTTCGAGGAATTCCGAGTAATTCTCGAGGAATTGTAAGGAATTCTCGAGGAATTCTCGAAAAATTCTGGAGAATTCTGAGGAATTCTCGAGGAATTCTGCGAAATTCTCGAGGAAATCTGAGGAATTCTGAGTTCTGAGGAATTCCCAAAGAGTTCCCGGGGAATTCTGAGGAATTCCCCAGGAATTCTGAGGAATTCGGAGGTATTGTCGAGGAATTCTCAAGGAATTCTCGAGGAATTCCCAAAGAATTCCAGAGGAATTCTGAGGAATTTTGAGGAATACCCGAGGAATTCATAAGAATTCTCGAGGAATTCCAAAAATTCTTTTTGTCGAGGAATTCTTTGGGACAGTTTTTTGTCGAGTGGTTACCCCTCGATTTCCATTGTAAATCCAAGATTATTTAACATGATGACATAAAATAAATATTACCCCCACCATGGAAATTATCCAATATCGACTCCCTTTTATGAACAATAGTTAAATATAAAAATTACTACCATAAAGAATAATATTTATTTTGTTTAAAACATATCTGAAAATCGACTTTACAAATTGACGGCGGTCGGAGTTTTTTTTTGGACCTGGCTGGGTGATTTAATTATTTAGGCTACAGATCCTACTCCGGCCTCACCATCAACACACAGATTTTACAAAGGTTGTTAGGTACTTTTTTAAAAATAGAAGCAGTAATCAATCAATAATGAAACCAGGGATATTGTAAAATAAAATCTTAGGGTGCAAAGTTGAAATTCCTTTATTTTTGTTCTAAAATTGCCATTCTTAGAGAGGGGGGGGGGGGGGGTGCATGATTATTATTGACGGAGGCAGTGGTCTTCCTAAGTCCCCAAAAATGACGCCCCTGTTCGAAACAGAAGGGGAGGTGTTATGTGCGGTAATCGATATAAAAGGTGCATTCCATAATACGCCCTATGATTGCAAATGTACCGAAAATGACAGCAAAATAGACCGGAAATAGTCAGAAAGGATCCTGAAGTAAGCGAAAATTGTGCATAAGTGACCGGAATTGAAACGGAAGTACCGCGGTAGCCATCGGTGAAGACCCAGAAGTAACGGAAGTAAAAGAAAGGAATCAAAAGTGACACGCAAAAAACCGCAACTTTCGTCCCATTCTCGTCCTGTTACGGTCTCATTCTCGTCCTCTTACGGTCTCATTCTCGTCCTCTTCCGGTCTCATTCAGATCTGATTCCGGTCACTTTTGGTCCTCTTCCAGTCACTATCGGTCACTTCCGGTTCTCTTTGGGCGCTTCCGGTCGATTTTCGGTCACTTCATGTAATATAATTCGTTGTGACTTCCAGTTGATCGGTCAGTATGAAGTCAATTCCGGTTGATTGTCGTTTATTTACGCTTAATTTCAAGAAACTTCCGGTTGATAAGCGATCGATTCCACTGACTTTGAACCCATTTCTGGTCTCTTTCGGTCCATTTCCGTTAATTGCCGGTTATTCTCCGGTCACTTACAGTCTATTTCCGGTAAATTCCTATGCATTTTCGGCTAATTTCGGTCTTTTTCGATCACTTCTGGACGATTTTTGGTCAATTTTCGGTCACGTTTTGTCGATTTCTGTCAATTCTGGTCCATTATCGTCCCGCTTTTTTGTCCCTTTCGGTCCATATTTCAAATAGATCCGGTCCATTTCCGATGGCAGTAAAAAATTTCTCTTTCGGTTTATTTTTGGTTACTTACAGTCGATTACTGGTCGATATCACTGACTTCCGGTCACTTAGTCTCTTTCGGTGAATTCCGTTTCCATCTGCGATCACTATCGGCAAATTTTCGGTCAATTTCGATAAAATTACTGTAAGTTCTGGTCCCTTTCAGCCTTAATTTCTGGCAACTTTCGGTCTATTCCGGTCGATTTTCGGTTACTTCATTAGATATAAGGTTTTTTCTAGTCGATTGCCGATTACTTATGTTATCGTCAATTTCGGATGACTTCCAGTGGCTTTCGGTTGATTTGTGGTCGATTTTCGCTAATTTCCGGTCAATCGATAAATTCCGTTTCTATTTTCGATCACAACCAGCAAATTCCCGGCCAATTTCGATCACTTCCGATCGATTTTTGGTCACTTCCGGACAATTTTTGTTCCTTTTGGTCGCTTTATTTTCTCGTCTCCTTCTCTCTTTTTTTTAGGTCGCTTCACTTGCAGGTCACTTCTGGTTCTTCCTGGTCATTTGCGATTGTTTCCTGGACACTTCCGGTCGTTTCGCTTTCTGCTTTCGCCGAAAGTGGGCGGTGCCTATAATCTCATATAACTCTACATCCCTCAATCATAGTCTTCTGTATTATATTTATAAGCTCTGCTAAGCCGAACTCGATGGTACATTGAAGACTACCTAGGTGCAGATACAGATATTAAAGTAAGTTGGTAAATAAGGAGTGGCCGATGAACTGTTTACAACGGGGGCGATTGTTTACCAATCGTCGTCGGTTCATCGATTAGACGACAGCATGCTGCGATTTTGAGCAAAGTGTCGGTGACATCGATAATGCGAATAATGTTCAATTTGTATCACAAGGCAAACGTGTTCGTAGGTCACCAGTGACCAGACAGATTTGGTGAACGGGGTTTTAATGCGAACTTTGAACTGTCGACAGGACAAATTTGTTGAAAATAGTTCATAGTCATTTGCAGAAGCAGAAAAGCATCCGAATTGGTCTGGCTGGAAAAATACAATTGATGCCGTGGCTATTATGTGACAAGCTCGAAAGGAGGCATGCCGAAGTACTTTCAGTAACTATATAAGCAAGAAAGAAGGAAAGGACAACAAACAACATGAAGAGAATTCTGTAATTGTTAGTTAGAGGAAGATATGCGCCAAGGAACCAATGGTTACGAGTTGCATAAAGAAGCACAACGGGTCTTGAACGGTATTAGATGAGAAAACCATGGAAAAATAGTTTCAAGGAAATGCTGAAGAGAAGAGAAGTAAACTAGCATATCTAGCCGGATAACAGAGTCTGATGTTAATAGCATTCGTCAAACGCTACAAAACTGCACCGACAGTCGGAATAGTTCTGCAATGCTTGGTCGAACTTCGGCATTCTAATAAGCAAACAAGCAATATCCACCTAAACGGAGCTTCTCCCATAAAGTTGTGTACTATCTCCGCTGCTCTTACCTAAAAAAGGAATAAAATTACAGTCTATGCTGATGACGTTGAATACCTGATATTTGGCAATTTTTTTACAGACCATCAGCAAAATAATGGAAACAGTATAAAAAGATGTTACGAAGTGGCTTGAAGACATTTGCCTGACGAGAAATCCGACTAAGACCGAACTTATGCTGTTCACCAATCGTAGGAAGTCAGGGATCTTTGACTTAACCAGACTGAACGGGGACCAGCTTATTTTCTTATTTTAAACTGGCATATATCTTAGGGTCATTCTTGGACCCAACCTAAGCTGAAAGAGGAACATTGAAAAGAGAACGAAGAAGGCACTCTTCGCATGCAAGAAAACGTTTAGAAAAAGAGAGCGAATGAGTCCATTGGATGTGCGACAGAGGCACAGTTTTGCTAAAGAACTAAGGTACCTCCTGAAACTGATAATATAATGGGAAAATATTACTTTCGAGAGTAGGTACACGATTAAGATCCCAAGCAGCAGTTCATGGATGTAAAACTTATTAATAAAGGAAACCGTTATGTATGCGTAGGCATTTATTTGGCGGTGATCTGTATACGATAGTTATTGTCAAGCAGAGATGTTTGCTCTCATGAAATTGAGAAATGCTCAACAGTAGGGCCATCTATGAAGACAGCCAAGCCACAAAAACCCTAGCGCCAGTCGAGGTGGGATGTAGACTAGTAGACAGTCGACATTTCGGCAGATAAAATAAAGTCTTCAAAAAGCAGCAGCGGGGATTACAAACGACATCTGTAGATATTGCAAAGACGAAGAGAAGCCATAAACTGTAAAACGATTGACCATTATTTAAAAAATGAGTTTAAACGGTGGTCAAACGACTAATTTATTCAATACCACAAAAAAAAAGTTTTCAATAACTGTCTGCGATTTTTCTACGTTCCTACCGACTGCGCCATGTAATATTGTGCTGTCAATTAGTACAACTTCTATGCCACAAAAGAATGTTTTCAATAATTTTCTGCTATATTTCTATGTTTCTACCGGCTGCGCCATGTGATATTCTGCTGTCAATTAGTACAACTTCTATGCCACAAAAAAATGTTTTTCAATATTTTTCTGCGGTTTTTCTACGTTCCTACCGGCTGCGCCATATAATATTGTGCCATCAATTAATACAACTTTAATGCCACAACAAATGTTTTTCGATAACTTTTTTCGATTTTTCTACATTTCTACCGACTGCGCCATGTAGTATTGTGCTGTCAATTAATATAACTTTTGCAATAAAGTTCCCTTATCATTATTTCGAAAAAGGTGATAATACAAGATGAGCTGATGAAATACTAGATGAGTATTAGTATTGAAAAGAATGTCCGACTGATGAGATAACACCCTCAAAATGTTAATTTTGAAGCGTTAAAAACATGCAGAAGACCATGAGGCTTTCTTTAAATTCTATAAACTATGTAGCCAGAAGTGTTTCGCTATTTAAAACACTAAACAAATTTAAAACTCTCATTTTATGAAAAAGCTCAAATCGGTCAACCTAATAATAAAATGTAGTTCCATCTATAATCTTAAAAAAAAAATAAAAAAAATCAAAATAGCTGAACTAAATAGAATAAAATTTAAAAATTTTGGAACTTATAACCAAAAATCGTCAAAAAACAGTTTGCATTTAAAATCCCCGAAATGAAAAAAAAAAAAAAAAATCGAATGCAAAAACTCATGCTTTTTTCTCACACAACAATGACCAAACTAAATCGAATAAGTTTCTCTCAAATTACAGCAAATTATACAATTATATCAAGCCAATACTTACTTTCAAAGGCAGCTTGAAATATAAAAAAGATAACACCAAGTTAACAAAAATCAATAAAAAAGCAGACAAAACGCAAAATTTTAAAAAATTCAAAAGAAATTGCTTTTTGTGTTACTTTCGTTGTTAAAATTACATCCGCAAAAACACCATGTGTAGGTAAAAAATAATAATTTCAAATACGGATTTTATTTTATTTTCACAGAAGCAAGAAACAAATGGATAACATGGCAAAAACGTAACAGGCGCGAGTGATTTTTCATCCTTATTTTTGGGGCACAAAATTCATTTCAAAAATCAAATACCAGTTTCGTGTACACACACACAGACACGTTAAATTTAAAATTCGCATCACCATTTAACGTTGCAAAATTAAAATCAAAAACATCCCTCTCGTAAATAAAAAAAATGCAAATTCGATTCAATTTAGTTCCAAGAATCATAAGCAGATCGTTAATTATAAAATAAAGCCAATTGTTCTCACAATTTTCAAAGAAAATAAATACAAAAATAAATTGAAAACCCAACATTCCAAAATCAAAATCAAAATCGGCAGCAAAATGGTTAAATATAATCTTGTGATGGTAAAATAAAGATTAGTGTACTTACCGTAAATTCGCCGGTGATGGCATCGAATCCAACATGAACTGTGTGCTCAAAATTGGTTGGATATGATATATTTGGTTTGGTGTCACTGTGTGATGGTTTCGATCCTTTTATTTTGCTCTTCAGTGTCTTTTTCTTACGATCACCATCATCCGGTTCTGTGCGGATATTGAAAATGTGTCATTTATTTGTATGTATGCTTGTGCAGGTGTTTGTATTATTTGTTGTTCAATTTACCTTTTGGAAGTGGTCGCATGTCAACGGGTGGTGCACTGTCCGATCGATCACTACCACCACGATTACTGGTAAGCCGAACCGGCGGTGCCGGTGGTTTGTCTTCTTCGCTAGACATTTTCACGGGACTATGACGGCTGGTTGTGGATTTGTGTATCAATTGTCAAAATGTAAAAGTATATCGGTTTTGGATGGTGTTTTTAAAGGAAAAACTCAAATAATTACAAATGCTCGCACAGAAAGCGTTGCAAGTATGAGTGGGCTGAAAGTGAAAAAGAAAATTTATTTTAAGAGATTTTATTGAATCACTACAAACAATTTAGTTATCGGATTGCACATATAATTTTGAAGCAAATTTTAATGATCAATGTTTAGACGCCCTTCTTTCTCTTTGCGAAAAAAAAATGGCCCCGAGGGGTAACCACTCGACAAAAATCTGTCCCAAAGAATTCCTCGGAATTCTTCGAGAATTCCTCGGGAATTTCTCGGGAATTCCTCGAGAATTCCTCGGGAATTCCTCGAGAATTCTTCAGAATTTCCCAGACCTCTTCGAGAATTCCTCGAGAATTCTTGAGAATTCCTCGAGAGTTCTTCAGAATTCCTCGGGAATTACTCGGGAATACCTTTGAATTCCTCGGAATTCCTCTCGAGTGCCCCTTTTTCTTTGTCCGATTCTGCTCAAATTTTTTGGTGGCACGTTTTTAAGTCTGTACAACTTCTGGTAAATCGAGAAATGAATCCGATAATTTAGAAAAAAGTTTGTCAAACAGAAGACGTTTTTTCAATATGTGTAGCTTTTCGGGAAGTCCTCTTTTCCTTTGTCCGATCATGCTTAATATTTCTGTTAAAATTATAAATAAATCCAAAAATTAGGGTAAAAGCTCGTCAAACAAAAGTTGTTTTTTTTTTCAATGTATATTGGGTTTCAGGGCAGTGCAAAACGCCGTTTATGTTATGCCATCCGGTCTCTGCAGGCACATAGGTCTAAAAGGATCGTTTTTTTCGATTTATACAGTTGTTTGGGGCGTGCTACTTTCTACTTTCTCCGATCCTGCCCAAATTTTGTGGTGTAATCGGTTTTAAGTCTGAACAACTTATGTGAAAACTACAACTGACTCCAATGGTTAAGAAAAGAGTTTGTCGAACAAGTCGTTTTTTTTTTTAAATTGGTGTTTGAGCCTTCTTCTAATTTGCCCAATCCTGTCGAAATTTTGTGGTGTGAAGTTTTTTAGGTCCGTTCAACTTCTGTCAAAATCAGAACTAATTCGATAGTTGGGAAAATAAGTTCGTCAAAGTAGTTTTTTTTTCAATAAAGGCGTTTGGGAGCGTCGTCCGATTCTGCTCAAAGTTTGTAGTGCAAAGCTTTTAGGTCTGTACAACTTTTTGTGAGAACAAGAACTGAATCCGATTGTCAGGAAAAAAAATCGTCGAAAAAATATCGTTTTTTTTTTCAATATACGTGTTTGGGAGCCCCCTTTCCCCTTTCACCCGATGGGACTTAAAAATAATAGGACTCTTTCTGTCATAGGCCCATACATTCTGTGGAAATTTCACGAAACTCCATTGAGCCGTTTGACCTATTCGTAATCTTAGGAATAAAATTAACTTGAATCGATTTCAAAACCTGACAAAACATATTTTTAAAAAAAATAAAGGATGATGACACACAACCAAACAAGGTAAGACATTTCAAAAAAGCTAGTTGACTTGAAACAAACCGTGACCATGTTCGTGTCGGTCAAAGCCCATGAAAATTTCCAAAACCTAAACATTGCCATTATTACAGTGTATGGGAGACTACTCTAGCTGGCAAGCCAACATTAGACAGCTGTCCTTAATTAATAGAAGAATCCAGGCTGGTATTGCAAATTGATTGATTGATTGGTACTCTACTGCTCTACCAATTGAGTTACTAAGATCAGTTGACGATTATAGATTAATTCTCGTCCAATTGTGAGGCCAAGTCTAAACTATGGATCTCTAGCATGGTAGCCAAGATGGCTGAGTTAAATTCAATATCAAAGATGCTAAAAAGAGTACAGCACTAAAACTGATACTGGATGTCTTACCGATGGGGCTCGAGATCAAACGGGAAGCATTTCTAAGTGCGGTCGAGCTGAAAATGAGAGGTGCATAGTAGGGTCACAGGGCATCGCACAATGTTCAATTACATTAAAGGACGTAGAGGACGAGGTGGCTGTATACGATCGAATAGACCCAACATATGATTTCAGGTAATCTCCTAAGTTGGAGCCATTAAAGTGACATCAGGTATGTAACTTGATTATCGTTGGGTGCTCTATCCTCGACAATCATGGATTAGTTTTTTCACAATAAAGCATGTTTCCCAGGACATGTCCTGGCCAATATGTAAAATATGTTTCACATTTGGCTTCCAAGACTTGTTCCAAAACGTTTCCCAAGAGATGGCCTATACTGGGACATTGTCAAATGTCGTATGTGGTAAATACGACACTGAGAAGGGTGACGAGCTAGCTCGACAAGACTGTTTTTAAAAACGTATTAGGTTTGCAAACATTTTAAGCTATCGCTACGACTTATGTGACAATCCATTTCTGTGACAGCAATACTGAAAGAAGTACCGATAGAGTGCACCGAAGACAGTCCGTACGACATTTGAGTGAGTGCGAGATTTGAGCGCTTATGTGTATTTATTTACTAGTTGACAAGTTAGCAGGCAACTTCGAAAACCGACCGGAAAGCTAGTATAAATGAGAGAGTGCTGTTGATGAGTGCGCATCGCTTTTCTACTATTGAGGCTGTCTTATTCTCGACACGACGAACTACGTCTAACGTAGAACTTGCTACAGTACAAAGTATTTAGGGGTAATACTTGACAAGAAATTAAACTGGAGCGATCATGTAGACAGTACTTGCAAAAAGTCACAAAGTTTACTAGATATTTGCGTGTAGAAAGATTGCAGGTAGGATCTTAGGACTCATATCGCGATCTAGTCACTAGATCTATACCGCGGTTACATGATCAGTCCTTACATATGGCGCAGCGGTTTGGTAGCCAAGGACAGTTAGCTTGTGCCAATGGTAAGCCATCTACAGCTACCGTATCATTGGAAGTTTTGTAAGAAATTCTTCTGGTGCAGCTCCAGGTTAAATCTGTGGCATTTAAGACTGCGATCAGACTGAAGTTAAATGATGTGTGATTGAGTAGGAAAAGAAGAAGTGGTCACTCAGGCATCCGGAATTTCTCTTCAAACCTAGGTCCTGTTTATGGTAATAAATTCGGCACGAAACGAGTGCATATTTTATATGCTTGTGCTATGCCGAATCGAACATTATAAATCGGGATCTGTTTGATAAATTGGACGTTGTTTACTACGCGAATTTATTTTTCATAGACGGGCGTGTTTCTTTCAAATGCTGACGCCAACTTGTCTGTGGCCATTGGAATGGACAAAACGGTATTATAAGCTGAGGTATTTGCAATAACTACATACGTGTTGTGAAATGGATGAGATCGAAGAACTG